>CM039680.1:86810420-86850420 GCA_022537955.1 Schmidtea mediterranea
TTCTTTGAGTTCAGTTATGGTCTTGTTTTGGTCTTCCTACTTCTGGCTGCTTTGGTGTTAACTCGTTTACACTTTCCGTTAGTACATATGGGTGTTATTTTCCATTGTGCTTGGGCGATTGTTGGTTATCGCGTCTATTAGTTGCATTGTGCTTCCATATTCTGTTTTTATTTCCTTGAATCTTGTTATATTTCCTCTAATCTACTCTATTATTTCATCGGGTACATTTGGGCGGTTTGTTGACTGCTGCAATTGGTTGGTTTCTACGAATGGGGTGGTTCCTGGGCTTGGTACTGTCTGTTATCGTTACTCGGGTCCATTTTATTATATACTTTTGGTTATTTCCACGCTTTCTTTCTCTTTTGACTAGTTATTTCATTCATTGGGGCTTTTTAACTGTTTATCATTCTTATTACATAATCTACTACTATACATTAATATTCTACACTATATAACACTGTTCTTTCCGCTTTATATTAACATCGGTCTCCAGGGCTCTATACGCATGTCACGTATATTCCCATCCATTCTCATTTGTCATTTTAATCACACATCGAATTCGTTTTGAACCACCATTCTTGTTGATATACTATCAAATTGGTAGTTCTTTATCCAGAATCCACTTGTGCTTTGGTTTATGTTTTCTCTAAAAAAGCTTGTATTCGTGTCCGTTCCTCTCTTCTTTCTGTATTACTGTATCTCGATAATCGGGTAATTGGAATTTAATCCACTGTGGCCATATTCTTCTTCCTTTTCGGCTTTCGTTTACACTGTTAGTGTTCTTGCTAGTTGGGTTATTATCCAGTATTATTATGGCGCTTGCACTGCCACTTGTTATCCAAATCATTTTTTGACTACGTAGGTGGTTTCCTCGATTTTGTTGTCGCTGTCTTTGTTGCGGTGGTTGTTTCTATTTATTTGCTGTCCTTTATTCAATGATCTTTGGAGTTGTAGTAACTTCTTTGTATTGATAGTGACTGTGTCCGTGCCTACATATTTTACTTGGCGTTTTCCTTGGTAGTTCTTTTTGGTTGCTTCCTTTCTTGGCTGTTTGTCGAGACTAGTTTTGTGGTTTTCTCTTGTTACTGTCTTCAGAAGATATTTCCCCTTTTCGTATGTTACCTCGTAATTTTCCGATTTTTCTTTTTGTTGGGATGCGATATTTTCTGATCCTTTCCTTCTTTGGTAGTCTTACATTGTATTCGTTGTTGACTATTCCATTTTTGTTAGCTTCGTTATTAACAGATTCTTGTGATGGGTTTCTTCTGTCCCTATTTTCGACTATTACCTCTTTCTTCTTTGTTGGCTTATGTTCTACAAGCTTTTACTATTATTTTAAATTCTGCTGGCTCTTTGCCGTTGTATGGTTTTCCTTGGAATTATCTTTCTGTATCTCTTTTCTTTCAGTGTTCTGATTATTGTCAGGTTATTGGTTTTCTAGATTATCTCCTGCACGTACGATGTATCTCGTGTTCGCCTTTTAGGTTCTCCATCCGCATTTTTTCCCTTCTTCATGTTTTCCTTCCCAACAATCTGGTGACTAATGTCGTACAATATTTGTTTTAATCTTTTTTAGCTTCCCACGTTTATCACGCGTAGTTGCTAATTCCTGGATTTCTTGAATTTTTTTTATCTCTGTCTTCCTTTTCCGTATCTCTGCATATTATCTTTTTGCGACCAGCAAGATGAAGGATCCTGTGGCTTATACTTCTATGGCGCCTGGCTTCCATATTGATACAAATAACAGCTATACTGGTCTCTTGCCATAATGAAGGCATATTCCTTGGCTTCGTGATTCCCTTGTCGTCTATTGTACTAACATAATGATTGTCCAACTCTCTTTGGGTATCCTTATTGGCTTCCGTCAACTTGATTGACTGCGATCAGTATCTTAGTTTCTGTAGTAAGGGATGGGTCGGTTTTGTTTTCCTTTGATAGTTGTAAGGCTTTTGTCATGTAGTGGTGTTCTTCTTCGTTTTTTGGTTTCCCTCGCTGTTGCTCTTGTTTTCTGTCCTTTTCTGTTTTCCTTGTTTCTTTGCGGGTATCTTTGTTTTGGTTATCTGGTGATTTGTCTTGCGTAGATTTATTCCTTCTGGTCTGTTATATTCTGGTCCTCTTTTGTCTTTTCGTCATTATTCTTTGTCATCCGGGTCTTCTTTAAAAAAGTGTCTCGACAATTATTGCTTCGATTATTTCTTCGTAGACCCTATTTATCCTGGCTTTTTTAAGTCATCCATTTCTTTTATTTCTGTTGCTCTTTGAAATCTATCTGTTTTTCCGGTGCCACTTGTGTATTAAAGTTAATAATTGGTTCTTATCTATCACCGATTTCGCGTTGCTTTAATGGGTTGTGTGGGTAACATTTTTAGTCTTTCCCCTTTAACATTGCTTTTATTGTCTTTGGAATGGATAGTAGGCATATCTTGTCTCTTTTAATAGAATGTTTCTATTTCGAACTATATGGTTTAATTCAAATACTCTTAATGGTGAATTCTCGCTAGGTTCCACCACTTCATTAACTGGCTGCTGCTTCGTCTGTTTTTGGCGTCGATGGCTTCCCAAAAAAGTTGTTTTGGATATTTTTCCCATAATTTTCTTCCTATTATTGTGCATTGTTGATGAATAGATTTTAACCGCACTGTGCTTGTCTTGAATTTTAGTGCGTATTGCGTACGTTGTTTTCTCCGTATCCCTTTTCTTTAAATGTTGATCCGGTTCTCAATAACTCTCTCAAAAATGGTTTTTGTTGAGGCTTTGGCTGTGCTGCTAACATTAACGGGGTTTGTCCTTCCTCGTTTTTATGCTGGATGTTTGTCCGCATTCTCCATGAATCGGATGATTCTAATGTTTTTTGGTATTTATCTGTTGCAGCAAATCGCAAAATGTAATGGTACGTTTCCTTCTCGTCTGTCAATGGTGAATATCATCGGTATCTTTCTTTTATGAGGTTCATTTCTGGTGGACCTTCTGGCTCCTTGGCATACTCTATTGCAATTCTCTCCGCTTATTATCTCACCTCTCACCATCTTTCCTTCGCCTTCTAGGCATTATTTTTCTCTATTACTTTGACTATTATGTTCTGTCCTACATTATCTTTTGTTGGGTCCAATGTTGTTTTTGATTCGTCTTTGTTGCGGTCTCCTCGATCGCTGGCTTGTTCGTTATGGTTTTCTGTTTTTCGACTTAACATTAGCCCGTTAACTTAGTTGCTGGAGTTGTGATCTGGTCTTCATACCTGAGTTTTCTGGTTTCTTTGGTTATTGTTTTTAGGGTATCGCTTAACATCTACTTACATTTTACGTATCATAGGTCTCGTGAGTGGGTTGTTGACTAATTTGACCCGTGCGTTGTTTTCATTTACGTACATTATTTCATATGGTCTTTGCCGGCTTCTCTGTAATTTTCTAGCTACTCCTGAATAATTCTGGTGTTGCTATTACCGGTCGTCTCCCCTACTGAAGTTATGTTCGCGTACTCTCGTTTTTTTTCGTGTAATTCCTTGTAGCTTTCTTGGTTAATCGATATTCATTTGCTTCTAGAGGGCATGGCCTGCGTCTTCCATACTTCTTGCATTCGTTCTTTAAATCTGGTCACGCTAGTCGTCCATTTCCATATATTGCGATGATTGCGGTTGATATTCCAATCAATCGGCAATGTTGCAGCTTCTATGCGTACATTGTTTGAAAGGACTCATTTTGTTGCTGAGTGTATTGACATCGATACGCCATGATGGCATAGGTTATATTTTAATCCAGTCTTTCTTGGATGCCTTTGCTACGTAATTGGACATCATTCTATTAGAATCTCCGTTGAATTCTCCGTTGTCCGCTCTGCGTCTTGTGGGTGATATGGCGAGTCCTTATTTCGCAATCTCTGAGATTATTTTACTTCTCTATTATTTCACTACATGAAATTTTCCTTGTCCGTTAGGATCTGCTTTCGGCGTTCCATACCTACAAATATTTCTTCTACTGTATTCTTGCAACTGTTTGGCTTTCTGATTCTGGGATTGCGAATGCTTCCGTGGAATTTGGTAAGATAATCAGTTATTACTAAATTGATATAGATGTTTCCCAATTGGTTGGTTTCTGGTATGGTCCTACCTACGTCCATCTGCGATCATTGTCATCTCGGTTCTGGCGGGTTGGCATTGTTTTAGTGGTGCCTTCAGTTTACTTCTGTGCTTTTTTCTGGTTGCTGCATGTTAATACAGTTCTTTATCCATTCTTTCACATCTTCTCCAATTTGGCCACGTAATATTTCTTGACGTAGTCTTGCCTTCGTCTTTTTTTCGCGGACATTATGTCCTCTCCTAGTTTCCCGTCGTGATATGCATTAATTACTTTTGTCTCCCCGGGTAAGCATCTATAAGTTCGTTTTTCGCCATCCATCAGTAGTACGCCATCCCTTTTCTAGGTAACCCTAGTTGTGTTTTTTCTCCTATGCTCTTTTAAATCTACATTGTTGTCGAAGATTTCTATTCATTGCTCTCTAAAATATTCGAAATTATCGTTCTTAGTTCATTCATCCTCTTTCTGTATCATTCTTTAATTCGTGAAATCGATATCCTCTGCGATTATCATACAAATTCGTTTTACGTCTGGTCCCATTAATTCTTCAAACATGAATTTGCATTACAGTTCGTTTCGCGTTTAGCTTTTCCTTCCTGCTTAAATTTATATAACGTGATATTCTTGCAGTTGCATGGCCATCTCATTATCGACTAGAGGCTCTTTATGTGGCCAAACATACTATGGTTGTGATCTTGGTATCATATACTCGTGACCCATAATAAAATATTTAAAGTGTTATTGCTGGATTATAGCCAATGTTCTTTCTGTTATTCTCGAATAGTTCTTCTCATTGCTATTACTTGAATTCACTGTAGTATCCGATAACTCGTTCTCGTTTCTCTCATCCCATTAGTCCTATAGGGACTGCTCTGATGCGTATTTCGCTGCCGGTCAGTTGCTAATAAGACTGGCTTCTTGAAGTCTGGGGTGTACTAGTATTGGGTGCTGATTTAATTTGTTCTCTGAGTGTTTTCCGTAATGGCTGTCTGTTTGTTCCTTTTCCCATGTGAATTGGGGTATTTTCTTTCTTTTGTTAGTTTCTGTTATTCGGTTTTTGCGATGGTTGCATAGTTTTTTATGAACTTTCGATAATATCCGCATAAGTCCTACAGAATTTCTTGTACTTGCGTGACGGTTTTTTGGTATTGGGCAGTTCTTTACTTTTTCGATGTTTCCTTGATCTGTTCGCTTGCCCTTTTGCCGATACTATGTGTCCTAGACAAGTGACTTTTTCTCTTTGGCCATCGCATTTCGGCGTATATCATTTCTAATTTTCCATTTGTCGCAGTCGGATGAATCGTTTCGTATATCCTTGAGATGTTGTTCGAAAGTGCTGGAAATAGCTCAGTAAATCATCAATGTATACACATACATTGCTTAATGCCGGTGTGTCACGAAATTCTGCACCTCTGGAAAAAGAAGCTGGTGGCGTTGTTAAATCCAAAAGGGCATTTCTTGAATTGGTAAGTCTTTTCCTATTGTAAACGCAGTTTTCTTTCGATCTTCTTCCTTTAACTTTTATCCTGCAATATCCACTTTTAAGTTACACGATGTAAAGTTAGCTTGGTGGTGTATGTTTGTAAGCATTTCGTTTATACTCCGGCAGTGGTATGTGTTTGTTCGTTTACTGCAATTGAGTCGTCGATAGTCTATACAGAATCTCTGGTTCATCTTTTTCTTAAACACACTATTGTGGATGCCCGGGTAGTCACTCGGTTCATTACTCCTGCGTCTAGCCAATCTTTTTGACTTCTTTTTCTCGACCGGATTTCTGGGCTTCCTGCTAGTCGAATGGTGTAACGTTAATCCGGCGTAATAATCCATTAGTGGTATTGATTTGTGTTAACGTCGCTGTGCCTAGATCTAGATCAGATGCTGCGAAATAATATCTTTGAAATCCATTAACAGTTTTTGTAGTTGTTCCTTTTCTTTCTCATTAACATTTGCTAATCGATTACCCATAATTCTTGCATCTCTTTTCCTTCGTTTTTTCGTCGTTGGCAGTTCGATATCCATCATGGGAGTTTAATTTCCTAATCTTTCATTCTCATGGATTATTTATCTCTTCATCGAATTGGTGATGTTAATTTGGGATTCGCTATTGTCGTTTTATATACTATTTCTCTGGCTAGTGTAATTCTCTCTTTCTCGAATTTGTGGTTAGGTTTCAAAGATCATTTCGCCTTGGTCTCTTCGTTTACTTTTACGTAGCAAATCATTTGGGTATCCTGGTACTATTAATCTTTCCGAGCATCTCACTTCCGATTTTAATGCGCATATCTTCCGGTTTTGTCTCTTAGTTCGCATTGATCCTACGATCGATATTATTTCTTTTTATATTCCGGCAATACGAGGTCTGTTTCGCGATTATCACAAATCTGCGCTTAATTTCCTGATGACTGCTAAGGTAATTGCTGATTTTTAAGTTTACTTGTATTCTATTATTAGACCAAATTTTTCCAATGATGATACAGATTCCTTACTGCAGGTTATTACATCCATATTTGTTTCTTGATATGCATGGCCATAATTTTCCTGTTGAATTTTGTCCATCTTTTATTGCTGAAATGTTTGCTCCTGTGTCACTCAATTGGCCTTTATTCGATTCCGTTATGTCTATTGGTCATCGTTAATGTTGGTCCTGCTGGTGTTCGTAGCATAGCTACTGTTAGCGTTTCTACATCTTAATCTACGCTTTTCGATCTTCGGCTAGTATTGGTATTAGTTCTGCCCAAATTTGGTTCGTATGGGTTGGGTATAATGCCTACGTAGCGTTGTTGGCTTTGTATTGGTAATGTTTCTCTCGCTGGTAATTGTTTTGATTTTTTTCAAAGCATTCGATACCTCGTGGTGGAATGATTGTATCGTTCGTTTAGTTTTAATTTTCTGAATCTCCCATTGTTGGGTTTTTCCTAGGTGTTAGAATCTGCATTCCCTCCTGATGTCATTCGTTATCATTGTTATTCGCTACTGTCGTTTTTAAAGTCTAGCCATCGTCCTCAACAATTGCTTGTTTTCTCTCTGTCTTTTTATTCTAGTTCTTTCGGCTTCCGTCTCATTATTGCTTCTTGAATTTTTCGTCCAACTTCTTCGTCGGTGCCTTCATTCTGGTCCAAAATTCTATTATCCTTTATCTTATGGATATCTTTCGATGTCATGTAGTACCATTGTCTTCCGCTAGAGAAAGGTAAGAATCCTATTGCATTTTCCCAATTTTATTTTTCCCTTCTCTTTTGTATATTACAGCATGCTACATTTGCGTTAGAATCACGTCTCACTTGATAATTCAGCTCTGATCCCTAATATCCCTGCCATCATTTGTCCGAATATTAAAGAATCCTTCCCCACATGCGCTTTCATCATATTTTGGCTTGCATGCTGAAATGATCTGGTGATAATAATAATTTCATCAGTTCGTTTTTTTTCTCCGGTATTATTTCCTCTGTTTCGTCACGATTATTTGACTAATTTGCCTGTCTTTGTGCTGGAAATAGTAGATTTTTTCTCGAGCACGTTTCTAGGTCTTTTGTTTGAATAGAATTCCACTTCGTGTATGTCTCCGGTTTAAATTCCGCTTCACTTGCTAGTTCCGTGCAGTCCAAATACTTTGGTGGCGGTTTTTTTTCTACATCACCTCGGTTGGGAACTGTAACAACTTCCGTCTCCTGTCTCATAATGGTCGTATACGTTAGCGCAGCGAACATGTTCGGTACGAATTTAGTTGGGTTTACATCATCTTGTTTACTGTTGGGCGAATCTGATTTTTTTCTTTGTATACTATTTCTAGTTCATATTATGCATTTGTGTCTAATGGGGATCGTTGAATTTTCTGGTAATCTTGCAATTGTCTTTTCGCATTTGTACGTGTTACATTACTCGCCTACGATTCTTCCGAAATATCCTTCTTGAGCGGTAATTAATGGAATTTGCGTTGTCTGGGTTTGTAATAGCCATAGCTAAACTTGGGTTTTTAATATTTCTCTATCAATATAACAGTCGTTTTCTATTCCAGGCTCATAATATATTTTCTCTGTTGATGCTAGGGCCTCTGTGGTACTAGGAAATCATTTTGTTTATTCATGTAAAGGTACACTTCACATCTTTTGGGTCTATTTTAGCTTTTTGCATTTGATTTGTTGATTCGTGATAGAAATATTCCTTTGTAGTTTGTGCTGATCACATTTCGTCGCCATTTGCTTACCGATTGTCCTTATGAATCTCATTCCTATCGTACTGTCGGTTGAAATTACTTCCGTTGGTGGGTTCTGATGCCGATATTAGTGTAATGGTTTTGCTTTTCCCGATTTCCGGTTCTTCGCAATTCTTCATTGCACTCTTCTGAGTATTTTGTATTCCGTTTCGCTATGTACTTGTCCTTGTACTTCATCGAATATTGCGCTTTTCAATAGGGTGAGTCGACAAGCTCTGGTATCCGCGTTATATACGATTGTTGACATTCCCGTCGTACATGATCTATCTGTGGCTAGGCATTGTGGGTACTTTTTCATTGCTTGCGTATCTGGATCGAAGTAGCCTTGGTATTTTTCTAACTTCACTTGGTAACTTTCTATCACTACTACGCCTTTAACTAATTGATTGAGTAGAGTGTATTCTCCTCCTTCACATGATCCGTCTCCTGCCGTTATTCTTCCTGCGGCATATACTCTCGTAGTTTTTATTTTCCCATCTTCCGCTGCTACTTGGATTCGTCCTGCTATTCTAATAATTCCGGTATTGAATCCTTCCTCACATTCGCTTCGTGTTACCGTGACTACTGTCGTTTCTGTTCCGGCTTCTATGATCGTTGAATGTGAATGGTGTCCACAATGGAATGCTACTATTTTCCTTGTTACCGTGCATTCTCGAATTTCTGTTTTTATGAAATCTACTTCTTGGTACACATTATATGACACTGCTACAGCTGTTCTTTGTAATCTTCCGGGGTTTGCCGCTTTACATTCTTCTGTTTCCTTTAGCGAATATTTGTCGCCGATTTTTACATTATCGCAATCGTATACAACAAAAGGTTCCACTCCTTTTATGCACATCATCCATATAAGTATTGTTGTGATAATTGCATTCATTCCTTTTCTGGCTGTTCTCGGATCACTTGCGTTGATTATTGTTTCGAATTCCGTCAGTAATTCCTTTAACTTCGTTTGCATCATGTCTGTTTGATCGTCTCCACTTACCAAGTTTATAAAAGCTTGCCATCCGCCTTGAGTTAAGATGAATGGTTCGATTACCTTCCTAATGATGTCTGTTATTGCGAACTCATAGCCATTTGGGTTGTATTTCGGTGTTCGCTTTCTGTAGATTGCTATGGTGTTATACATCAGTAGGCTTATTCCTACTAGATATTGTTTGGATCGTCTGATCGTTTTGTGAGGTGGTTTATTATTAGTAGTAGTTCCTCTGGATCCTTGGTTGTGGTCCGTACTTTATTATCCATGATCTTTGTTATTATCGGTTTTATTGCTGCCCAAAGCTGTTTCGCTTCTGTCCCTATGTTATTTAATTTCAGGTTTCTCTTTATTTCTGGATTCGCTAAACCTAGCATATCGGCTATTAATCTATTAATCCATTTTGCTCCCTGTTCTTGACAGTCAGTTTTCTTTGTAGTTGCTTTGTTACTTGGCTGAGTTTATTTAGCTTCGTTGTTAGCTGATCCATTTGCATCTGTTCTTTGCTTTCTTTCGGTTGCTGGTTTGTCCGATTTTGGTCGTCCTCTTGGTTTCTTTTCCATCACTGTACCCGTTTCTCTACGTTTGGGTTGTTCGTTTGTTGTATCCCTTGACGTTGTAGCTCCTCGGTCTTTTATCCACTTATCCCATTCGTCTCCTGTTGAGTTCTGGCGTCTTCTATTCTCTTTTCTTTCTTCTTCTTCTGTATCTGGTTCTACTGTTTCCGCTGGTTGCTTTTGAGCGCATACAAATCCATCCAAATCGTCCGTTGTAATATCATTTTCGTTTTCTGTGGTGAATAAATCTCTGGATTCTGGGATTTTCCTTGTTGCTTCCTCGTTTACAATGTCATTTAGGTCATTTAATATTTCTTCGTCTCCTGTTGTTACGATGGTTACTTCATCAGTTGCAGGTGGAACTTCTGGCGTATTTAGGCTTTCCTGTCGCCCTATTGGTGTCTTCGTTTTGATTTCTCTTTTGTTAAGTTCTCTACCCGCAATTTTCGTTACTGTTAATACATTTACTCTTCCTAATTGTAACGGTGTAACTCCTATTTCGATATCGTCGTCTAAGGATCGTCCTTCATGTTGTAGGTGGAATGGTAGTTCGTATGGTATCCTCTTTTTTACTTCAACTTACTTTAGCTTGATATAGAATCCTTTTCTATTGGTTCGAAATCTGGTGTCATGATTTTTAAACTATATTTCTCTATTGTTTCGGCTGCCCATTCTGCATGTTTTCACTTTCTGATGATTTCTCTGAATTGTTCCGGGTGCCATACGTAAACTCTTCTATACTCTTCAATTTCCTTTACTGTATTTCGTAGGTTTTCTATTCTATTGCATGACTCGATTATCCACTTTGCGAGGTCTGTAACTGTTCGTCTTTGGTTCTTTGCGCCGGTTCTTAATATCGTAGCTAATTCTCTGCATTTTTGAGTTTCGGTTAATCTTGTCAGTTCCTCTTCCACTGAGTCGTCCATATCTGTAGGTAAGTACCTTGATCCGGGAATTCGTTTCTCGAGTACGTTAATTCGTGGTCTAGCTTCTTCCTTTGAATTCGTAATTTCATCTCTTTTTCGGTTTCCACTTCGATTGTGATATATATCGCGTCATTTTCACAAATGGCGACGTTTCTCCTGTTATGAATTTCTTGAGTAGAAATTGTGGCATTCCTCCTGCTACGTTTTCTGTGGTTCTCGGTTTCTGACTCACTGCTGATCTTGGTTCCACTCCTAATTTTTCGCTGTGTCGTTCTTCCAATGTCCAGGTTTGGCTATCGAGATTACGGTTTTCCTGTTGAAAGGCCATTCTAGTTTTCCGTCGTACCTTCCTCTTGCTAGAAGGAAAAATACAGATAAATATTTCCCTTTTGCCACTCCGTCTCCGTTCGGATATATTTCTCAACTTCATACGATATCCTCCGATTTCCGTGTAAACTGATGGCTGGTTAGACTAGTAATCTTTCCTTCTTCCGCTGATTTTACTTTTTCTGCCATCCACTTATTTTCCAGGTGTAAGGTGCTAATCTGGCTCGGTCATTTATTTCCTCGTCTTCTCCGGTTGCCATTCCATTTCGTTTATTATGTCTTCCGGTAGATTTTCATATGGGCCATCTTCATATAGTTCTAAAGTTACTTCGTTGGCGACCTCTTCCGGGGCTTCTCCTGGAGTGTATTTTCTCCATTTTGGTTCTGTTTTCACCGTTTTCCATTTCCATTCTTTCTTACTTTCATCGTACACCTTTTTCCATGGTGTCGCTCGACAACATGAGTCGTCTACTGGTTGTAATTTCGTGTTCAACTTTGGATCCTGTCTCCATACTTGATATATTGTTAATATCCGATCCATTTTCCTCTTCATTTCCTCTTGGAATTCTCTGATCTGTTGTTCTTTTTTCGTCGTGTTTTTCCTTTCTGGTTCATCCATGGCTATTATGTTTATAGTCTGTCCGTTTTCCATATACCTAGTTCGTATATCGGGGTTCGTTCTCGTGGTCCGATTTGTCGCTTGTGGTACATTATAACTACGTCCTCTACCATTCCGTCGTCACTGCTTTCTATGATTGGTTGGATGATTTCCTGATTCATTCGTCGAAATAATTCGTGTATTTGACAGTCGGGGTCTACCGATATTTCCTTTATTTCGTCGTTAGGCAATTTTATCCTTATTTTTATCGGTTCGTCTCCTCTCATATCTCTTTGATGTTCTCCGTATTTGGCTATCAACTCGTCCGTTCTTTCATTGTCAAATCTCATGATGTCCGTGTCTCTTACATCTTCTACGAACATTTTCATTGAAATTGGCCTTGTTAGTGATAATCTATTAATATATTTTCTTGCTTGGTCTATTGCCTGTTCGGTCATTTTTATCTGATTTTGTCTCATGATCTTTTGTCTTTCTTTCTCTAATCCAGGTTGTATTTCTTTAATATACATTGTTTTGATTTTTTGGCATATATCCGCTATCGTTTCCTCGATTTCATTGTTATCGAAAGTTACCACGTTTATTCCATCTGGCCATATTAGTGCATCAGCCAAATGTACATCTCGTTTTATTTTCCTTCCTTTGTAATACAGTGGTCGGTTTTTGTAGCTGGTTCCTAATTTTTCTGTTACCATTCGTATAGCTCATTGGTATTTTCACTCTTGTTGCTATGATTTGTCTTGGTATCTCTGGATGATCGATAACTACCTGATATTCCTTTCTGTCGTATTCTTTTAGATTTTCTTGGTGTCTTTTTATTATAGTTTTCCATGACGCTGTAAAAATACCGTTGTCTTGTTGATATCCTCTTGCGATTAATTTCATTATTCTACTGTAAGTTGTCGTATCTTTTAGATTGATAAACATCTCATTTTTACCAACTTCTTCTACTATCTCGTTGACTTCTCTTATTATTTCTATTTCGTCTTCTCTTGGGACATTTATTTCCATTCCTTCTATTTCTGATTTCGATTCGTCTTTATTTGGTTTGTTTTCCTCACATGACTGAAATATCTCTCCTCCCAAGCTGCTTATTTCACTTTCGTCTTCATCCGTTTGTTCGTCTTGTATTTGTCTTAACATATTGATATGAGGTTTTTCTTTTTCCTCCGATTTACTCGTTTGCCCTTTTGTTTGAAGCCATATTTCTTTTAGTTTGTTTCCGATTTGTTCCTCGTTCCAGTTTGGCTCCTCTTTTCTAATTCTTGCCTCTATTCTTTGTAGTAGTACCCTCTGAATTCGATTTTTCGTTATTATTGGTTCTGACACCATCTTTCCTTCTTTTTCTTTTAACGCTGATGCTTCTTGTTCGTTTCTTTGTAGTTCTAATCTTTGCTCTTCCCCCATTCCTCGCGATAGCGCTTTCTCTGCTAATAATTCTATTTTCTGTTCTAATACTTGTTCTTGTTCTATTCTTTTTAGTCCTTCGTCTAATTTCTGTATTAGTTCTTTCTTGTTTAATTGGTCCTTTTCTTGTTTCAGATTCTCTTCCTTTTTCCTTAATTGATCTTTTTCCTGCTCTAGAGCTTCTTCCTGCTCCCTCCTTTCGAGTGCGTTATCTAATTTTTGAATTACTGCTTCTCTTGCGAGTGATTCCACTTCGTGCATTAGTGATTTTTCGTTTTGCTCTTCCGGTATTTCCTCTTGTTTTATTTCTTGGCTTTCGATTTCCTCTGGTTTCTCAATTTTCGCTTCCTTTTGCTGTCGACGTTTTTGTTTCTCTTCCTCCGCAAATTCTTTGATTGCTTCTATTTTTTCCATTTTGTTCAATTCGTTTATCTTTTCGTTGGCATCATCTCCCCCTTCGTTCTCAACACACTGCTCCGCAGTGTGGGTTTCTCCTGGGGTTTCCATTCTCATCATATTGATTCTTCGTGGAGTTTGTTTTCTGTTTTCCCATCTCTGTTGAATTTCTTGGGCTTCTTCTGTTTGTAATCTTTGCCATTCCGCTTGTTGTTGTTGTTGATATTCTTTTGTTCTTTGTTCATACGTTTCTTCATTACTTCTCATTACGTTGATTCGCTGTTGCTGCGTATTGGCAGGTATCTGCTGCATAATTTCTCTCAATTCCATCGGCATTCTCTGTAATGTCTCTCGCAGCATGTCTATCTCTTGTATCACATTAATCTGTGGGTTTCTCGTCTGGTTGTTTGTTCCTTGTTGATTTGGTCCTCTTTTTATGTTACATCTTCTCGCGAGATGTCCTTTCTGGCCACAATTGTAGCATGCTCTGTTGTCCGATTGTCTGCATATCCTCTCGGTGTGTCCTCTTCTGCCGCATCTCTGGCAGTTGTGGCTTCGGTAGCATTCTTCCGTTCGATGTCCAGTCCGTTGGCAGGTAGTACATGTCTCGTTTGTATTGGAATTGTTCCTGAAATTATTATTATAACTTACTTGGTTATTACCTCCATTCTCGGGGTTCCTTGTCGGTGGTGACTTGAACATCTGCTGCGCTCTGGGAATGAACTGGTTCATTGCTGGATTCGCATTGTTGCTTGGATTGTTGGTATTTGCGTTTGTTGTTGGTGTCGTTTGTTCTGTTGTCATCACTGTTACCTGATATCCCAATCCTAGATGTGCCTCACATCTATTCGCGATTTCTACCGCTTTATCCAATGTTTCTGGTGCCAAGCATCCGAGGTTGGCCCTTATATCTTCTCTTTTAATTCCTCTTACAAAAACATCCACCATTTTATCTTCTGGTATATCTTTGTCTCCAAAAGCTTCTTTGCACAACTTTTTTAATTCACATGCGTACACTGCATTGGATTCGTCACGTCTTTGTTTCCTGTGTAGGAAGTCTAACATCTTCCTATTTCCCTTTTTCTCTATTCCGAATATCTTTATCAAAAATTCTTTTATCTCTGTCCACGTGTTTAATTTCGTTGCATTGCTTGCTTCCTCCACGAATACATCCTGTGCGCTCCCTTTCAAATACAGGGGTAGTCGCTCCTTTACTTTTTGATCTGACCAATGGCAAATGGTCTTGTATACTTCGAACTCCTTGATAAATGTATCTAGTTTGTTGAGGTTGCCATCGAAAGGCTCTCCCCTGAATTTCTCTCTAAATTCTCCTACTGTTGCGTTATTAGTATTCATCATTGCATTTGGGTTGGCTGTTGGAATTGTATTTGAGTCTGAATCGGTTGTCATGTTCAGATTATTATCTCGACTTTTTATTATCTCTTCCTCGATTCCTGGTTCCGATATTTCTACTATATTCTCTGTATTAATTATTCTGCTTTCTTGGCTGCTACTATATTCAAAGTCGTCTGGTCCGTTTTCTGATCCGGTTCCTGTTACTGTTACTGTTGATATCGCTGTGTTGACGCTTCTGTCACTTATTGCTTTTATCCTTTCTTCTTCTTCTAATAGGCTCTCTTCTTCTTTCTTTTTGGTTTGGCTTCTCGTACAATATTTTTTGTTCTCAATGATTACGGTTATCCGCTGGTTTATCGCTGTGGCTTCTACTTCGATGATTATTTCCTTTTACTTTGGTTTGCTTTGATTATCTCTTTTCTCTTTGATTTGCTCCGAATTTGCTTTGAATTGCTTTGCGATTGCTCTGAAGCTGCTTTGTCGTTTGCTCTAAAAATAAATAACACTTCCAATATTTTATACTTTATACAACTTTGCTCCTCCGTTTTATTATACTATATACTTTATTTCCCTGGTTCATGTTTTCCGCTGTGATCCTTCTTGTTTGCTTTACCCCCCATAATTTTAAGTCCAATTTAAATTATCTATAACTCGTATCAATTATCTATCAAACTCGTATCAATTATCTATATAGTCTTATCAGTTATCTATATAGTCGCATCAATTATCTATATTTTATCAAATAAAATCAGTATCATCATATCATCATTCATTTCATTCATTAATTATTTTTCCTATGTCTCTCTGTTTCAAAAATTGTTTGCTTATTCCTCAGTCGCTGGCGCTCTATGGGCCTTTCCTAAATCCTTTAATTCTTAATCACTGGCATTCTATGGCCTTTATCTACATCTTTTAATCCTTAATCACTGACGCTCTATGGGCCTCTATTTAAATCTTTAATCGTTAATCTCTGGCGCTCTCTGGGCCTTTATCTAAATCTTTTAATCTCTAATCGCTGGCACTCTCTAGCCTTTATCTAAATCCTTTAATCTTTAATCGCTGGCACTCTCTGGCCTTTATCTAAATCCTATTCTCTTTTACTGGCACGCTATGGCCTTAAATTCTCGTCTCATCCGGCATTCTATGGCCCTCTATAATTTATCCTCTCTATTGGCTCTCTATGGCCTTCTCTATTTACTCGGACTTGAGTTTTCATCAGTGACCTATTGGGTGACTTGTCCGATGGACAAGCTTGAGGCCTCACACTGACTTCTCAATCCATGGCGTCTGTTGGGAGCACGTTTATCCGGTTACGCTTGCCTCACCGCCACTCGGATATCCGGTACTCGGTGTGGGATCCGGGTTATTGTACCGAACTCCTCGCTGGGTTAATAATCTAAAAAACATTCCCTCAGTACTCGGTGTGGGATCCGGGGTTGTGTACTTCGGAGAATATAAAAGAATGGAAAAGCCTAGACGTTCAATCAAGCTCCAAAAGCGGTTTACTTGATTTCCCGAATAGTGAAAAGAAAAGGAAGAAAAATTTGGGCGCTGTAATTTTCTATTATTTCTATCTACCGTCAGCCGCCCCGCGTCAGATTTCCAGCTCTGCTTGGCTGCCTCAATCTGATCCTTAGTAGGACCTTTCGAGTATGAACCATTTACCGGTTGGTTCACATCTCACCTACCGCTTGGTGTCCTCGATACTCGGTGTGGGATCCGGGTTGTGTATCGAGTCCCTACCCAGGTAAAAAATTCTCGGTCGATACTCGGTGTGGTATCCGGGTTTTTGTATCGAGCGGTTCAGCGCCACTAGTCCCTTGGCTAGCAACAACCTGAACTCGACAGTCCGCCGCTGTCCTCTGGTGCCTCACCACCAGCTAGGGAAAAAAATGTTTCTAGGTACCTTTACGAGACTTTTGGCTCTCTCACCTTCGGCGTCTAAATCATGCGCATTTTCTCTCACCTCTCAGTTCATCCCTTCACTTCCCTCCATCAAAATTTGTGGTAATCGCATCAACAAGTCTCCCAAAAGAGGTGATCAATCTCTCGCCGGCTACTTGTTGACATTTGCGACTTGGCCTACCCCTTCATTTCTCAGTCAGGTTGATCAGGGTTTTCCCTCGGGTGAGCGTACTATCGTTTTGATAGCTCATGTTATCACTTTTCACTCAGGTTTCACTTTTTCCTCCTCTTATCTCCATATAATATAGATAAAACATAAAAGAAATATACACTAGGAAACCTATTGGTTGTCGAAATTTTTCTGTCCAAATATGCGGTCTAGATAGATTCCGCTGCTTTTGTGTTTCTGTGCTTGTAGTTAATTTTTCCCTGATTCGGCTTTCGTATGTTACTTTAATTTTACTTGTCGTCATTTATTTACTCTTATTTATCAGTTACTCTTTTACACACATTATACATTTAATTATTAACTATTACAACAACTCATTTATTATCGATTACTACAACAATTTCATGGATAAAACACTGTAATTCGTTCCTTTATCTTTCTCTGACACAACACACAATGCGATTCTTTGGCACACCCCTGACAAAAACTCAGGTGCCCACAAGGTATTACCATCACCCGTGCTTCTTCCGTTCGACATACATAACATTCCCGATATGCTTTGGTTTGCTCTTTTATCATTCGCATTATCTCATCTTCCATTGTTTCGACCTTTTTCATCATTATGCTCCACTCTTTGCCAAATTCGGCTATCTCCAATCTCATAAACAAAATTTCATATATCTTTTCGGTTGTTACTTCTTCGTCGATGTTAATTAATTTTATCAGAATACATAGTTCATCAGGGTAGAGGCTTGAAATCGATGCGACGTCTTCTTTAACTTTTCTCATTAATTTTTGTTTATTTATCAATCTCTCTAGGTTGTCATTTTTGATGTTCAGTATCTCTCTTAGTTTCGTTATTATCGGTTTAGTTTGCTCCATCTATTAATAAAACATTAATCAATATGGTCATTATATTAACTTATTATCGCTTATTCTCACGTTGGGTTTATTTGATTTTTCCCCGTTTAAATTCTTTTCTATTCTATTTATTTTACTTTCGTTCTCTTAACTTACCCCATTTTCATTTTATCCCGATTTTTACCCTTTAATTAAATGTTGTTTGTTTTATATCTGCGTTGCTTTGTTATTTTTATGTGTTACATTTCTTGTAGTTGGTTTGATCGTTTTCCATAGTTTTGGCTATTTTACTTTTTGTACTTGGTGGACTAATCATTTGTTTATCGATCTATTATGTTTCCTTGGTCGTTGGGTTGCTTATTTTCGTTGCTCTAAGGTTGATACTTCTAATTTTCCCAATCAACGAAATTTTTTCCTGAGCTCCAAATTTGTACTGTCAAGTTGGTCGTTTTTCATCGTTTATTTGTAGTCCAATTGTGATCGTTTTTCATCGTTTATTTGTAGTCAAATTGGTCGTTTTTCATCGTTTGTTATCACGTTCCGTTTGTCAAGTTCATCTCTCCCTGGTCCGACCAAATGTCGTCCCGACATTTTCTATTTACTTGTAAGATTTTGTTTCGGTTTCTTTTGGTCTTTCCCAATGACAAGGCTTTCATTCCCGGCTGAGGGTATACTGACAAATTCTTTGTTGTTTCTTAACTTGGCTGTGTTGATCTTTCCTAATGACAAAGCTGAGTCCCCCAAATTTATACTTGGTAGGCGAGCCATTCGTTTCATTAGCGTTTTCTTATTTTGTAGTAAAATTGGTCGTTTTTCGTCGTTCTTTATTTAGTTTCATTTATTAGGTTTGATTCTTGTTAATCTGTCTTCTGTTCCTTTCTCATCTCTCCTGGGTTCGGCGAAAATGTCGTCCCGACATTTTCTATTAATTAGGTTGCTTTGTTTTTTCCAATTGATCAAGCTTTCATCCCGGCTGAGGGTGTACTGGCAAACTTTCTGTTGTTTCTTGACTTGGTTGGGTTGATTTTTCCAATAGACAAAGCTTCAATCACGGCTGAGCCCCCAAATTTATATGTGGGGTTAGTGGCGTGGATGACCTTCACCCCAATCATATAAAATAGTTTTTCGCTCCCTCCAATGGTTACCCGTTGCTAGGCAACGTTGGTAATGTAACCACTGGTCACAGGACGTCCAAAGGTGAGTTCCGATATCAGAACTGCTAAGGGTTAGTCCTATGTCGGGTTCAGCGGACTGCCGTTAGAAGGCCTATGTCCGTCTTCTATTTCAGGTCCCTTTATCACTTTCTATTTAATGCTCTCGTTCCTATATTTATTTACAGATAATATCATAATAGACGAAACAATCTTTATTTAATGACAAACAAATTAAATTATCATCAGACATGAGTCTATCTTCTTATTTGGCCACTCCTTGGGCGCGTCTTCGCAACCGCTCGGTTCGACCCGGTCGAGCGTGCGATCTGGGCTTCTTGTTAGCTGATTGGGCTCCTTCTTGGTCGCGATAGGCTAATTGTGCCGGAGCGAATACCAGAGGGTAAGTCACTGCACTTCCCTCCTGGCATGCCGACAAGGCGACCTCCAGTCCTTTGATTTGTGTTCGTTGCGCCTGGTTCAACACTCTTTCCTCTTTCCAGCCCTGTTGTGCGGCAGTGAGGCGCTGGTATAATGATTTCATTTTCTCGGGTTCGGCCCAAGTGGCTTTCAGCTGTTGCATCTCTCGACTCTGTTGTAGAAGTTGTCGGTGCAGGTGTTGATTTTCTCTTCTAAGTTCTTTCAGCTCTTGGTGCAATATTTTCGTGGCTTTCATTTCTAAAATTACAATATTTAAATGATTAGTTGTTTACAATATTGATTCAACTCCACTGATTCTCTCTATTAATTATTTTTACGGTGTATTATCGGCTGCGTCTCATGCGTCTTAGTGGATTAGTGCTAATACTCTGGGTGGTCAAAGTTTAGTGGCAAAACGTGCTATCTTTTCCTATCATTTATCATCTATAAAATATTTAGAATGTTATTGCAAAAGGAGTAAAATCTATATCTCAATTTGTTACATTAATTATCGAAGTAATTACTTTAGAAAAAATAACCCGTGAGACATAAACATTTATTATCAAAAAAAGAAACTAAAACATATCGATTTAATTCATTCGCGACCATTAAATCGTTCACTCCTTCGATTGTTGTGTTTGTAATTCCACTGAGGATGCCTGCTCGCATAGGTATGATCGCCGGTTTGACGAGATCCGAGTCGATTCCGAAGTGTTGACTGCACGAGTTTCTCCGGTATCACCATTTTTGTCGGTGCTGTCATCTGCATTAGCCTCGGGTCGTCTAATTCGAAGGACACTCCATATTCTGGCGGGAATCCATCGGTACTCGGGATAGCACCACTTGCGATATCTCTGTTCACTTGCGCTAGTCGCTGTCGGGCCAACACCGCTTTCCGGTGGTACTTTCTTTCGAGTTCTTCCATCTTCATGGCCGCGTATTCGGCTCGCTGGCGGGCTTCTCGTGCTGGATTGTGGCCCGGCTCGCGCTTAATCGCGATACTTGGCAACTCGACCTCTTCAGCTCGATATTCTGATCTTCTTGGCCAACTGGAGTCTCCGTAAGTGGATAACAGATATCCGTTATCCCACAGAACTTGTCGGTATCGAGCGGCAGAAGCGCTCGGGATCTGTAGAGTCACTCGAGAGTTGTCACTCCAATTGCCATGCGGGTCTCTGCGATCTAAACGTGAAAATAATTAATTACCCATCATTCTTATCGATGCGCCTGCGTGTGTAAAGCATGGACGTTAGTGATTTATGCTATTTTCTATCGAGTGTTACTAGGGTGAATTTTGTTATGATAAAATTTGAAACGTAACGTGCGAAAATTACCTGATCTTTTCTCTTCACTGGGCATCTGAGTATCATTTCTTGAGATCCGGTCTCGTAAAGAGTCTCGATCTCGAACACGTCCACTATCGGTGCTAGTTGTTTGGTGGTTCATTTACGTGATATGGAATGTGAGTTTTTACTGTGTTCTTTTATATTCGTGAATTACTTGCGAGGGCGTGGGGGGTGAATGAACTGTTATTTAATTTATTCGTTTTCGCGGTGGAGTGTTAATATAATTATTTTAGTTATTTATTGTTGATTATTTGATACTGATCATTATTTATTTTGTTTAGTTCGGCGGTAAAAGTTCATTTCTTTGATCGCTTCATCTTCCTTCGTTATGATAATTTGATATGATCATCGTCACCAACTTGTCATTCGTGTCAGATTTTTGGTGATTTATTCCGCGGTAATCTCGGACTATGACCTATTCGTAGTTTATTTGGCGTATGAACAAACAATTTGATCTGTATTGGGTCTATGTATCAATATGCATTTAATCACAATTTTCACTTGTCGATTGGAATTTTGATGCTCATTATCCGAATTGCTGTTCTCATTCGACGACGGTGTATCCAAGAAAACATTCCACTACAAGTCGCTCTGGATTATCGTCATTGCTGAAAGAAGATTTAATTGTACATGCTGGTCAGGGAGAAACTGCTGGGTGGAATACTTGGTGACAGTCATTCAGTGGAGAGGATACCACGGTTGGGAAAGAGTCTAAATCTTCATTTGGAATTTTAGTTGGGACGTGTTATTGCACTATGGTTTGTTCTCTTGGTTGGAACCTCGGATTTTATCGCTTTCATTAATTTCAGGGTGTTCCTAATTTTATTCGATTTCAAAGATTCAATATCATTCGTGGCAAGTCTGTGTTATTCGAATCCCTTCACGAAAGTTGAGTTCTTACGTTTACGTCTGTGAATCATCTGTGATACTTTGTTATCTTGTTCTATTATCATTGTGTAAAATTATTTAATTGATTTATTCGTGTGCGGTTAATATGATTATTTTGGTCGTTTTTTATCGGTTATTCGTAACATAATAAATTTTATTATCCTTGGATTCATGACTCGTATATTTATCTTTCAATTAGTGGGAAGGGTTCATCGTTAATCGTTACTTGGGTTTATCATTTATCGATGTCTAATGCCTTAATTTTTATTACTGTTATGAAATTTTAGCGGATCTATATCCTGGCGTAATTTTTTCAGAATCAGTTGTTTCTACTCTGTCGTTTACTGTTGCGTTTCTTTACTCCATTTACTGATTTAGATTAGATCCGAGGATACTTTAAATCATTAATATTCATTAAATTTTTCTTGATTTTTATTACGTGGGTATTTAATTTTGGATCATTTATTTAATTAATTCCTATCCCCTGATTACGTTGCAAAAGTCTTCTCGTTATAGTATATTCTGGTCACAAATTTAGTTATGGTTTCATTATTTTAATTTGAATAATTTATTTACGTCACATCTAGTTTAATTTTATGGATTAATTACTTTAAATTACTTTAGTTTAATTTCCATTTATTTATTAAATTTATCTGCATCGCATCGGTTTCAAGTCCCCACTACCCGAGCCTTGATTTTAGTCCTAAAGGTTCTTGTGTTCATATTAGATTTTACGAGTGCCCGCTGGACTACTCGGTGTTATCATTTTAGCCGATGTGTAATTAAATATTTAGGTCGATTTTACGGGAGATGGGTGAAAGAGATCTAGCCAAAAGTCTAGCTCTCAATCTTCCCACTGCCCCTATACGGTAGAATATTTACGTTCGAGATCCGTCGTTACGCACGACAGAGCTCTCACGGGCACACACTGTAGGCGGAGAGACCGCACTTACACAGTGTGACTAGTTATGTTATGATTTTGCTTTCTTGTGTGATGTGTGGCTGTGGGCCAGAAAAATTTCGACTCATAAAACTGAAGATTCATTTTTCATAAATACATATATTTGTTGAAACAATTTCATCATAGCTCGTTCATAGTTCATACATATCAACATACGACAAAAGGTCCTCACACATACGATCAAGTAGAGCTTACATTAAGATACTTGATTCGCAGAATGAAAACGGTTATCGAGAGTTGTTCCTTTGAATTGGTCCGACAAAAGTAATTTGTTCACTGAGTGAAAAGTAATTTTTCTCATTAAAACTTTGTGAAAATGGATTGGTATTTATACCTGTTCTGTGACCCTAACCTTGCGTGTTATTTTTTATGCGTTAAAACAAAATTTGACCTTGCAATTATGGGTCTAATTAATTTCTAATTTATTATTATTTTTTGATTTCTTTTACAATTTACTCATTTATTTTTAATTTCAATCATTTCTGATTAAAATTATTTTATTTTTGTTCGCTTTATTCATGAACTCTTTTAGTTTTTCGTAAATTGTCGCTTTTTTTGGTCAAATCTTTTGTTATCATGTTATTTCTATGTCAACTCGTGCGTATCTTGGTGCGTTTGTTAATATTTTAATTTAATTTTATGTTTTCTATTTTATATGTTAAATTATGTGTTTTTCTCGCATTTTTAGGTGTTTATTAGATGTTTAAGGGTCCGATTTTGAAATGTGCGTGCTGTGTTTGCGTGCTGTTTCCAATCCATTTAAACAAAAGCTTGTACTGGCCCAACATATATATATATATATATATATATATATATATAGATTTTTTAAAATTTGTCACTGGACCTAGACTTAGGAATAATTACCCATCACTTCAAGACAGTTTCAATTGGATTAATAAAGCTGATATTATTCAAAAGCACTCTGGAAAAAAACTCGTTTCTTTCGACCCAGAACAACGATTTGGTTTTTTGAAAAAACGCATAATATTACAATATCCTTTGAAGTGTTGGGTGATAAGCCAATTCTTTGCCTGACAACAGCTTTGAAAGGAACAATATTGACTGAGTTCGATCGTCGTTTGGTTTCGAAAGTTCTTCATCTTGCTCTTTATGATTCATATTTTACTAAATGGAAAAACAGTAACATTAGTAATTCATCAACATTTTATCTGTCCCCTAATATTAATAGAGCAATATTTAAAGGGGAATTACGAGAGGATCATTGGAAATTTATTCATCGTGCCCGAACAAACACATTGGCTAATTTTGCAAAACACTATATAAAAATTGAGAATAGATTGTGTTGGCGTTGCCATAACCAAGATGAAACGTTGCTACATGTTTTGCAAAATTGCAAGGTTCATCTTACTCTTGCACTTAATCGTCACAACAATTGCCTTCAACAAATAGTACATCATTTGAAAAATCCTTCACTGATTGTTGTTGTGAACCACACTTACTCCTTGGTATCAAATTCTAAAGAACGAGTTGATTTGATCATAACTAATAATGAGAAAAGGACATTTCTTATGGTTGATATTAAATGTCTTTTTGATTTTTTGATCACGTTTGAAACTGTGAATAAAGAAAATTGGCAAAATATGATTCTTTAAAAAAACAAATACAGGCTGCCAAACCTAGCTTAATTGTTGAAATTTTTGCTTGTATAATCGGTTCTATGGGATCTGTTCAATCAGCATCTTATGATCTACTTGGTAAGATGGGAGTTCCTTTTGAAAAAGTCGCTGGTCTGATAGAAGCATGCGCAATGAGTAACATCGCAAATTCTCCAAGAAAATGGCATTTTCATGTCACTTGCGTTCTAAAAAGCCAATAAATTGATTTTTAATTTAATTAAAAATTATTTTTATAATATTCAATTAAAGTTTTATTATGAATAATTTAAAATTCAAAATAAACAATAGAAAAGTTTCAATTTGTTTTAAAAATATTATATTTAAAATAAAATGAAAAACAAAACTATTTCAAATGATGCCCTTTCGAGCCAATTAGATCCGCTGGAGAAAAATTTCGATTTTCAGCAACCGAGTAGTAAAACATTGATGGATCTTCGCAAATCCAAAATTGTCTCCTCTGAAGCAATTATGACTTTATTTCAAAAATATGTCAATCTGCTCTTTATGTCAAAACTTCGAATATGACTTATAGCGCAAAGCCAGATCAGATAACTGATGAAAATCAGTAAAGCCAGAGACATTTCGAGGAGTGGAACTTTATTGAGAGAAATCTTTTTTCAAAATTAAATGATAACAAATCGAAAATTTTATCTCTATCGTTCAACCTCCTTGATTGGCTTATTCTAAGCAGAATTATCTCAATTCATATGAATCAAGAACTTGTTGTATTAATAAAATTTTAAATAGTACTTGTGAGTTATTTTGTTAAGTCTACGAATTAGTCGCGGATCGGTGTTGATCGTTGCGGATGGGTATGGATGTGTATGGATCGGACCGGATCCGTGGTCGTTTGTTGATGTGTGTGTGAACGATTTAAGGACTGTAGGTTCTAGAAGGTAGATGTGTGTAAGGTTCCAGAAGGTATGTGTGTAGAAAGTTGGTAGGTGTGTGGAAAATTCTAGAAAGTAGGTGGGTGGAAGGTTCTAGAAGGTGTATGTGTGTGGAAGGTAAGTGTGTTGGTCCACAACTGCGTGACATAATAAATGTTAGTTAGGTAATCGGTGTGTATGTTGTAATACGTGTGTCCCCGGGTAGTAACTGACCCGTGGGCGCGTGACATAATCATGAGGTCACCTGGTAACAGTTGGCAAAGGTCAATTACTAGGTAGCAACTGAGTGGAAAGAAGTCAATCTTCAGGTAGTATCATCGTGGACAGAGGTCAGATGTTATGTAACATTATGTAAGCCAATGGGGGGTTGTATCTGACGGGCTCACATCCTACCACTAAAGTAAATCAGACGAAATTAATTTTGAACTACAAAGTAAGAATTTAGAGAGTTTGTCTGTTAAAGTTGAAAATTTGAAAGTGAAAGATCCAGAATTTTAGAAAAGCAAATAACGAATCACTTCGTTAGTTTATCTACAAAATGATAATTGGGAAAGACAGAAACTACTCATCAGATCTAAACAAGCTTAGCAAGGCTTGAATCCTGGACATCAGTTGTCTATGGAAACTGCATTGCCGAGTATTTTCTTTAATCTAAATACAAGAGAGTAGTCATTTAAGAAATCGTTAACACCGATGTCTGGGTGTTAATATATTGCGGATAAAATTTCGGAATCCCTCATCTTTTACCAATCTTGATAGAGTGAAGTTGCTGACTATTTAGGATCCAGCTTTTGCCATCTTAGTAATATCACGAGGACGGTTGGAAACAACCGATAATCTTTTTTTAGTTTGAGCGGTCATTTATACTAATAGTTTTTGTAAAGTAATCCATATTGTTTTATATAATAAATATTTCAAAGATACACTGATTGTTTTGTACTCATGTAATATCCTTTGGAGTCAGATATTATAGTTGTGTTAAATCGTAGAGCCTACTTACGATCCTAACACAAGTACTTTTGGATATGGAAATTAGAAAATACAACGGCAGATGCACTAAAGATGAAAAATAGATAAAAACAATTGATCTTTGGATCGCTCATAAAGACTTGATGAAGTTAGTAGCTGTGAAGAATTTACTTCACCGTAAAAATTTTTCAAAACAAAAAAAGAAAAGGTTAGGCAGCTAAAGAATGAAATATCAAAACATTTACAATCAAATTTATTATTAATGATAAGGTTAAGGAGCTTGCTAAAATCAGACAAAATGAAGGTAAATGAGATTGTCAAAAAATTGTAGCTGGACGAGTCAATAAATAAAGATCAAAAAACTAAATGATCTACCAAGGATCTACCATGTTTCAAGTGAAAAGAGGTTTCAAGATAAAGATTCGTCTTTTTTACCCTAGATCCAAACTTTGCAAACTTATTTGATGTCCAGTGCATCATGATTAGTGTATAACATTGTTTTTACACTTATCTAGCGCTCAGAGAAATCAGAGCGCCTCCCGCATAGTACTGATGAGAGCCATTAGCTCGAAACTAGTATACTATTGGGAAATGTACTGGATATCACTTAATGTATCGTATATTCTTTGATTAGAATCAGACAGCGATTAATAAAATTAAGTTAAGCAAGTGAGGACACAATTTTCGTGATTGCTATTTATTAAGAAAGGAACAACATAGCCATAAGAATAGAAGTACAGATTGTTAGTAAGATGGTGATTATGCAATTCATGTAGAAATTTAAAAAAAACCATGGGGTTCTTGCATGAATAACGTCAATTGGGTTGTGAAGAAGGGAAATCGGAATAAGCTATAGGACATGAGATAGAGGAGAATGGAGCAGGATGATGATAAATGAAGTGGAAATCGAAATGTCGAATGAGTAAACACGGAATAAAATTGACAGTTCTAGGTTATGAAGTAGTAAAATCAAATTATGAGGAATCATTCCGCTGGGGTGTACAGAAGCAAATGTTTATGGGCGATGTAGATAATTTAAAAACAAAAAATTAATAATTATAATGATAAAAAGAGAAAGTGAAAAATCAATTACCAACAAATAAAAAATTATTATATGGATTTATGTCAATATTTAGATTCAGTTTACGATTCACAAGAATCGCTGAACATGAAATTGAGATACATGGGAATCCAAAAATGTAATTCCCATGACGACAACCGAGCTTGTAGAGCAGAAAACAAGTAATATTACAGAAGAATTAACAAACGCTGGAGTTATAAGACTAAATGAAAGACCATTGAACACGCAATTGATCGTAGTTGAAAAGAAAAACGGTTCATTAAGAATGTGCCTAGATTAGAGTTGAATAAGAATACAGAAAGAGAATCTTTTGCAATATCCAACATATGTCAATTACTCGATCACTTACCAGGTTGCATTAACGGAAGAAGATGGCTTTCAGTTCTAAGGTAAATTTTGTTTAAAACGGCTTCCATGTTGTTGGCGAATAGGGTTGATTTTTATTTATTTTTTCTACGGTTTTTGTGCATCTACCCCCTAAACGCCATCAAGATTATCATTCTATCCCTCCTATATACCCATGCTGATTGCCATGTTGGTACTGTACATAGAGTTGAAAATTCATGAGCAGGTGAGCTCCATTTCTAGAACTACTCCTCATGATATTTTCACTTTCGGGTTCTGGACTGCCGATGGAAGATCTTACGTCTTTCTCTTTCTATATCCTGGTCCTTACTCGTCTATTCCTACAATTCTCATACTTATTTGTCATCTTTACCTGTTGTTTACAAAGGTATCCTTCAAATATTTGGGCAGCGTTCCTCCCTTATTTTTTGGTAAATTTCCTATTTTATTTGTTTAATCACGATATCGACTACATTTGTCCTAGTTTACCTTTATCTTTCCCTATGTTAAAAATTTGATTACCAGTTCTTTACTTCCCAGTACATTTCCCATGATTTTAAGTAGTTACAACCCTCTGCGATCACTTCAATAAACATTTCTCTCTTCTGTCAGATTATATCATTCAACTTTTGGAAAAAATACTTTCAACTTTACATTACTACACTATCTTATCCTTTCCTACTTGATTTTCCAATTAATTTTCTGACAATATTTTAAATTTTTAATACCTATCGATTTTATTTCTGGACCTTTGATTTCGTGGTTTCTAGTCATTTGCTCGCACTGGACGTGGATTTCTTAGATCATCTGCCTGATTATCTATTATGCCTCTGATGGATTTTAATGGTACTACGAGGGTGACCTTCTTATTCCGGACGATTTTGGCTTTACTAGTTTTCTTAGACTGATTTTCGAAAGAAGACAAATTTTTGGAACGATCGACCGTGCCGCTCTCCTGTGGAGCACCCATTGATAAGGTAATTTTAAAATCATTCATTGTTTCATGAATTGTCCTACAAATTTCAATTTATTCGTCATCTATAATTAAAGAAAAACAGTTCCGTCCTTTCCGTCCTAACTCCTATCCGTGCTACCCAGTTCGTCCGTACCTTCCCGTTCGGAATATATTGACCAATGCATGATCCGACCTAACTTCCCTCTAACTCAGGCATTCCGCTCTTCCCAAAATTTTAGACGACTCGTTCCGGCCACATTTTCAGCAGCCGCCCGAGTATACAATGGCGCCCTGCGTAGCGGTCCCGTGCGTAAAGCCGGAACCGACTGCGAACTGCCAAGGGGTTCACGAGGCATGACCCACGAGCTCAACTAAGGGTTTTCACCCACTAGCCGGCACACGGTCGGTCCCATGAACCAATCTATTTCAATACATAGTATATGATTTTAAAGGGTCCGAACATATATTAAATCATAAATGAGTAAATGAAATGAATCGTTAAAGAGTTTAATAAAATGACATGAACATAATTTCATAAAACGTAAAACCAATTACAACATAAAAGAAAAATTCCTTACTCAATTTAGTGTGATTTCGATTCAAAAATTGCAATTGTTAATAAAGCATAAGATTAAAATAATGAAATTCATCACTGTATTTATAGTATTTTCGTGCATGTGTGCGACCAATGGGCGATTTTTCGCCATTTCTAGGGCTTTTTAATTATTTTAAAATATTTTTCTAAATTTTTACATATTTTTCTTTATTTTTTGATTTATTAATATTTTATTGTTAGATTTTATTTTTATTATTATTTTCTTACAATATTGTTTTTAAGCCCCAATATGTTGTTTTCTGGTCGCCTCTTCTGCCTGTGTTTTTTCTAAACCTTATTTTGCAAGGTTTTGGCAGTTTATTTTATTTCTTTACGTTTTCTTCTTTGCTTCTGTAGGCATTTTCTAATTTTTAATTAATTATTTGTTTTATTTAATTTTTGTTATGTTTTTATTTTGTTTTAATTATTATGTTATTTATTGATTTTTAATATCTTGGTGCGGTGCATGTTTATGTGCAGTGATTCCTTTCATTAATCCCGCTCTTTAACCTTAAATTTTATTTTTATTTTGTTTAAATGGTGGCTCTAAGCCCAACATAAGTAATATCGTAATATTCTTTTTTCAAACATATTTCATAAAAATTGAAAGATTCCTTTGTTTTGCAAATAGAATAAAAATTGATTTTAAAAATTTTATTAGTTTTGGAATTAAAGAACCAAAACAAAATATTTATTTATCGTTTGCTTAAAAAAATAAATTAGAGCTTTGTTTAATTTATATTACAAAAATTTTATTAAGGTGAAATTATAATATTTGTTTAATTCTATAATATCTTTAAATTTTAATATTTTTAAAATAATAGAATTATTATAAATTGCCCAATAATTTCAAATGAGAGTAGCACCAATTAGCAAAGACAATATAATAAATTTCTACAGAAAATTAGTCAATCATATTTTCTTGTTTTCATTTAGTATACAACAGACAAGCTAAAACTGCGGCTCAAGAGCCTCATGTGATTCTTTGACATTTTTTGTGGCTCAATAAATTATTAAGTTGTAATTTTTCAGATTTTCGTGAAGTAATATTTTTGAAGTAATTTTTAAATGCATTAAATGAAATATTGAATTTTTTTTATTTAATAAATTTATTGAAAGATAAGAATTTTAAACAAATACTTCAGTTATCATTTATAATAATAAAATTTAAGTTTGAATTGATAATTTTGCGACTCTACAGTATTTTATGATTTTCGAACATGGCTCTCCAACCTAAACCTTTCAGCACCCCTGGTATACAATATATTAAACTAATTATAGTTTATAAGTCATCTATTTATGTATTTCAAGAACCCAATATATTGCAATATATTTATTCCCAGCACTGGTTAAGATGGACTCAAATGATTTAACTTCATCTAACACGTAGTAAATATAAATAAATTAATTAAATTATAATAAATACTATTAATTGTATTATACAATGGAGATAATTAATTTATTAAGTAAATAAAACAATCTTAACAAGAAAGTGAAAACATCAATTTATCTTTCATAGCAAATTGTTCATATTTAAAAACCACGCTAAACAATTCACCTCCTAATCTGTTTGCTAACCAAGCATTTTTGATGACTGCGATTTTCAATGAATCGCATGTGAATTCTGCCAAGAGATTTGTGTGAATAGCTCTGGCCATTCCTTCAATTACAACCAAATCCACCTTAAGTAAAAAACAGTAGCAATAGGCATCGTATATTAGAAAAAAATAAACATTTTTTGTTTTAAACTGTACATTTTAAAATAATAATAATTGCTAATGACTTTACCATGAACCTATAATACTTTACTAGGTCAAAAATATATGAAAATATATATTTTGGAATTTTCAAAATATCAGAAAAATCTATTATATTTTTCACCATTGATCTTTAAAAATTTTTTCTCGATCTCCGTTTTGTTTTACACAACCGTTGAATATTTTGTTTTATATAAAATATTGATCTATTGTTAGCAGATATATGTGTCCATTCTAGATCATGTCCCTCCCATAATAAAACGTAAACTGACTGAATTTTCCACTAACTATTTATTATTTGAATTTTTTTTATTTATTGATCTATATAACATCAAGTAAAGTTTTCCTTATTTTAGAAAGAATTTATATTTCATATTTTTCAGTCATCAAATTAATCTTGGATTTCGTAAAATGTTAAGTTTCACTTAGTCAAATTGATATTAAATCATAACTTAATGAGAAATGTTGGATTTTTTCGTAAATTAACATTAACGAAGTCACTATTATCATTGATCAGTTAAGGGGCTGTCCATGAATGACATCACGCACCTAAGGGAGGTCACAAATTTGTGACGCTGTGTGAAGAGGGGAAGGGGTTGTTTAAGAAATGTGACGTCACATCATAACGCGCAACTTTTTATGCTAATTTCAGCATGATTCCAGGGCCTCCTTTTTAATAAATGTTTTCTCAGTGTCAATGTCAATAAAGTGATTTAAAACATATTCATTTTCAAATATGGAATACGGATTTTTAGAGAGGGAAAGATTTGTGACTCCGGATTTGAATGGACCTAACTTTTTCTGACAACGTGTGACGAGATGGAGGGAGGGGGTAAAAAATCGACCAAATCGTGTGACGTCATTTATGGACGGCCCCTAATAGTAAATATGAATGTTATCGATTTGATTATAAAATAAGTAAACTAAATTAAACTAAGCTTTATTTAAGAAATCCTAACTCTGCCTTCTAAGCTTTTTTACAAGAAACACAGTTGGCGATTTTCTAAAATAACTATTACTAATTTCGACAATAAAATGTTCACGTTTATTCATTTATTATTTACATTTAGTATAAGTGTAAATAGTTATAAAAAAATTACTACTATATTTATTTAATAAATTATTCACATTTAAATTAATATTATTAGTTTCAATAACATTAATCCCAACATTTTGATTTGAAACTTTTAAAATTCTATGTCAACAATTTAAGTTTATCTTTTTCAAAATATTACATTTAGTAATTACTCAAGTTATGATTATTATAGGAATTTATTCTATATATTAAGAAGCCTTTCATCTTTTGTTGCTATATATTTTGGTTATTACAGACGTAAGTCTAAGGATTTTTTTAACACTAGCCGTATATCCGTGATTCGCTACGGTTATAATTTTCTAATTAATTAATTAATTAACACTAGATCTACCAGCATATTTGATATACCTAGATCTACCATATAAAAAACCGTCATTTTGAAGGGATCGGTAGTTTTAGTGTTAATTAATTGTGAAGCAATATAAATAAATAATGTGAAAAATGAAATTTAGTAATTTATTAAAACATTGATTAATTAGAAAATTATATACGGCTAGTGAAATAAAAAAATTGTTTGGGTTGTTAAATTTAAAATTATTTTAAATGGTTGTAATTTTCCATATAGTTACAAGGAAATTGTGTAAATTCGAAACCATAGGAAATCAACAGATTACCGAATCAAAATTTGCAAAACGGGTCAGATACAGAAGAGATGATATGGAAGATCATGGCAAGAACGAATTTATCAGAAAGTGTTAAAAAGCAAGAAAACGTTTTAAACTGAAAATGGTTAATTAAGAAATTAATTAATTAAGGAAAACCCGAGTTAAGTAAACATAGAGAAAGGTAAGCAAAGTGGATTTTGGAAAACCATTATCATGACTGTTAGATGCTGTGAAAACATCTTCGTTTAATTCAAAATTTGTATTCATTCAAAGTTCAAAATTTATTAAAATCAAAATTATATCTTTCATATTTCCGAGTATTTAAACAAAATTAACAACGGCATTTAAATTTTATTTTATTTAATATTTTAATAATTAATATTTAATAATTATTATAATAATTTATAATCAGATATTTAAATAATTTTATCTAATTTATCAAAAGTTAATTTAAATCTTATTTTTAATTTTAATCATTTTTAAAACTTAATTTTATGTCTATTGATAATTATGCTTAAATATCCTCACATCCCCCTTCTTTAAGAAATCCTTTCATCTTCTCTACGTTTCTTTGAATCAATCTTCCATTGGGGTCTCGTAACGAATATCGACTATCATGTATCTTCTGAATCACTTCGTATGGTCCTTCGTATCTGTCTTTATCTTTTGATCTTGCTTCTACTTTTACTAGTACCGAATCTCCTACTTTGAACACTCTTCTACTTATAATTTTCTCATGTGGTTTTTTCGTGGCTTGATCAATCGATTTATTACTGTACCATCGTTCTCTGTATATTTTCCTTCCAAATACCACCTCAGCTGGACTTTTCCCAATTGTTTTTTGAAACATTGCGTTCAGTGTGAATTCAATTTCTGGCAATATATCTGAACAACTAGTCCGAGTCCCTCCTTTTAGTGATGCGTTTACATAATCTCTTATTGTCCTGAATTCCCTTTCAACACTTCCATTTGTATTATGGTGATACGGACTCGAAAAACATATTGTGATTCCCATTGATTCTGTGAAATCCTTACTGTGAAGCTTTTGACTCAAATACTTTTCCACAATCTACATGAATCTCTTTTGGTGCTCCGAAATTTAAAATATATTTGTTATTTATCGTTTCTTTTATCGTGCTCTCATCTTGTTTATTCACTGCTGACAATGAAATTTATCAGCTATATTGATCAATTATTGCAATAATATACTTTTTATTTCTAAACGTCTCTGGGAATGGTCCGCATATATCTATGTATACTTTCTACCGTGGTTCATCTGCAGTAAGTTTAATTGTCTCTTCCTTCGTTTTGTCGTAAACTACCTTTGTCCTTTGACATGGTTCACAAGCCTTAATTGTTTCTTTAACTTATTCTTTTATATCCTTCATATCATAATGACCAGCTATATATTTTGTAACTTTCTCAGCTCCTGTGTATGTGATAGTAATACGTGCATCTCTTTTATCGTTTCTAGTTATTCGGCACCCATAGTTTACCTTCTATTGTTATTACCATTTCTTCTTTCAACATATATTTCCAACATGACCCTTGTGCTATATCCTCTTTGATTTGGCTAATTTCCTCATCGTCTTGTTGCCATTTACAACTTACAATTTTCTCTACCATGTTTATACGCCGTGTTTTTATTTTTTCAGTCTTTGGATTCTCGTGACTCAGTAGGTATTATGTACAAGTTCCACAAGTACTTCTCGATAGTGCATCTGCATTTGCGAGATTCACTCCCTTTCTATACTCCATTTTGATGTCTAAACTACTGAGATAATTGATCCACTTTTGAAATTACGCAGTTATAGATAACATAAACGTAATTGCTTTGTGGTCCGTTCTCAAAGTAAATCTTTTGACGTAAAGGTAATGATTAAAATTTTGGCAAAAATAGTAAATTGTGAGCAGCTCCTTTCTCGTAATGCAATACCTTTTCTCATTATTACTCATTGCGTGTGACCCGTATGCTATTACTTTTCGAAATCATTATAATCTATCTGTGATAGTACAGCCCCAATTGTATCAAAACTAGCGTCTATATCTAGTATGAAATCTCTTGTAAAATCTGGATATCCCAAAATAGGTGATTCCGTCAATGCTTTCTTCATATCTTCAAAAGCCCTTTCACAATTTTCTGTCCATATTAATTTCACATTACTCTTTCCACATAGTTCCTCCAAAGTTCTGGCTTTTTTAGCATAGTCTTTGATAAACCCTTCTATAATAATTACATATATCCAGAAAGCTTCTTAGATTCTTTATACACTTTGGCTTCTGGAATGACTTAATTGCTTCTAGTTTTGATGGTTCTGTTTTTCTGACATCCATGTTAATAATATGTCCTAAAAACTTTAGTTCTCGCGTAAGTATGTAACATTTTTCTGGGTTTATTCTCAAGCCTGCTCTTCCAATTTTTTCTATTATCTCATTCAGAACTCCACAATGTTGTTCTTTTGTCTCTGTGAATATTAAAATATCATCCAAATGAACCACTGTCCCTTTTACGTTGCCCAGTACTTTTCCCATTAACTCCTGAAATGTTCCTGGCCCTGCAGCTATTCCAAACAGCATTCTGTTGAAACAATATCGGACTGTTGTTGTTGAAAATGCTGTCTTTTCTTTCGAATCTTCTTCAAGCTCTACCTGATAATAAGCATTTCCCAGGTCTATTGAAGTGATATGCTTTGTTCCTTCTAATATCTCCGCTATATTTGGTATTGGATAGGCTTGCCTATCAGTAACCAGATTTAACTGCCTGAAATCTAGAAATAATCTGATGTCTTGTTTCTCTTTCTTCTAAACACAAACCAGCGGTTTATTCCATGATGAATTACATTTCTTAATAATGCCATTTTTAAACAGATTCTGTATAGCTTCCTCAATCTTTGATTCCAAATGAATTGGTTGTCTTCGTGGCTTAATATTTATTTGGCTTCCGCGTATCTATTTTATGCGGTAATTATCGTATTGTTCACTTTCTGTCGGATCTTTCTGTTCCTGTTATATGCTTCCCAAATTTTGCATCAATATTACACATGTGCTTATGACTGGATACTTCATCACTCTGCGGCCATTGTATTTGTATTCCAAATTGTTTACACAACTCTAAACCTCCAATCACTTCTGGTATTATGTGATTTACAATCATAAATCTTGCCACTTTACATTAATATCATTTGCGTATCTTAAGATACTTACCGTCTTCATAAGTTCTATATTATTAAATTTTTTGTTTTGGTTCAAGCTACGTTTACTGTTGCTCCCGAATCAAGTAAACAATCAATTTCCTGATTTTGAATTTTGATTACCACACTAGGTCTACCTTTCTTTATCTCATACCTGATAATACTTGACCTTATTTTATCTATTGCCAATATCTTCGTACTTCTCTGTTCCATATTTTCACATCTCTCAATTTCCTCAACGTTTTTTTTAACAAACCTATTAACTTTTTCAACTACCTGTTTATTACTTTTTTCCTGTTTTCTCCCTCTATACTCCCCAAGTCTCTTTTCTCTATTGTCCTATCTTTGGAGGAGCCTCTAACATCCTTTATAAAACTGCCCCGACAATGTCTTCTATTGTCGGGGCTTTCTCGTTTGGGGTTACGGAGAAAATCTCTTCTTCGTCTTCATCGCTTTCATTTCCTATATATGCAACCTGTCTTTTGTTAGTCCCGTAATGGATCCCTGCTCCCACATCGTTTCTTCTTCCTTGATAGTTGGTCTTCCTTTCGTAATTTCCACTTTCTCTTCCGTTATCTCTATTTGTCAGTGTTCGCTTAATCATGTTCAAATTCATATAGCAATCCTCTGCTTGATGGCATCATAATCCACAACTTTGGCATCTTACTTGGTTACAATCTCTCCTTGTGTGTCTCTCCACTCCACATCCATAGCATGTAATGACTTTCATACGTCTATTTGGGCATTCTCTCTGTATATGGCCTTGTCTTCCTCAGCAAAAACATTTTACAATTCTATTCTCTGGAGTAACATTATCTCTGTATCTTTTGTTTCCAATTTGAAATTTGAAATTTCTATTATTTTTTGTGGTGACATCTCTATAGCTCTTTTTATCTCTACTTCGGGTACTCTTTCTCTTACCGTATAAACCTCTTCGCTCATTTGCCTAACCTCTTCCAACTTCTTGATATTCTTCTTTATTTCTTCTGTTCCCTTGATTTAATCTGCTAAAACTTAATTTTCAGTTTCCTCTCCGCGGAACAGTGTACCAATAACTCTCCTTCTAATTTATCTGCCATCCATTCGTAGCTCATCATCAGCTTGTCCACCAGACTCTTAACTTTCTTAAAATATACCTCTGACTCTTCATTCGTCAGCCTGTATTCGAATGAAGCTTTAATATCTTGACTTATTGTGGTATTCTTAGTAAACGCTTTCCGCAGTTTTTCTCGAAAGTCTTTAATTGACGGATCAACTTATATCAGATATTTAAATAATTTTATCTAATTTATCAAAAGTTAATTTAAATCTTATTTTTAATTTTAATCATTTTAAAACTTAATTTTATGTCCGTTGTTAATTATGCTTAAATATCCTCACAATGACAATATGAATAATGGAAAAACGGGTTAAAGATTATTACAAGGAGGACGCACGGTGGTACTATTAATTATTTCGTTGAAAAGAGAAAAATGAAAAGGCCTTGAGACAAAGTTTGTCAAATGAGACGGTTTAATTGAAACGCCATTAATTTAGGTGATTATTTCAACTATATAAAGAAACTTCAACTTTTTGCCTTAGATAAAGACGAAGAAACTTTGAGTAGGGTTGAGGAATTAGATTAATTATTAGAGGTAAAGGATTTTAATTAGTTATTAGAAGTAGAATAGTAGAAGAATTAAAGGAACTCAGTATGTCAAACAGGAATCGAATCGTGGATCAAATAGGTCGAAGGTGATTATTATTATAAAACGTATAGAGATAAATATATCCATAGCGGGATCTATCGAATAGTCAAAAAGTTTTGTGATTGATAGATTGTGTAATAAAGCTTTGAATACAAATATACGTTGGATAGTGTTTGTTTTATTGTTTCTTATAGAACAAATGGAGTCACATGGACTAGTATTACTTAATTTATTAAAACCCAAAAAAATTTTATTACATACTCTAGATAAAATTTATCTACAAAACTCAGTGGTATATTGATTGAAAACCACAGATTTAAAAGTAAATGGAATTGGATATATAGATCTTTAGAGACGACTTTTTCTGATAATAATGGGTTAACGCCTATTGTATTCGCTAATATTTGATTGCTTCTAGCACCATCTACAATTGACTAAATGTTTCGTCCGGAGTTTGCAAGTACTCACTAATCATTTAGAAAGCTGTATTACTAATGGTTATATCTGTTTTTGTAATTTTATTTAAAAAAATTTCTTGGGAGTCAATGGGTTAATGAAAGTAAAAAAAATAACCTTCAATGATTCGATTAAATAATTCAATCCCCGAGATACGAATCGAAGATCAAGGCAAGGTGAAATTTGGCCATTGGGCACTAATAATAGCTTTTTATTTTTTAATGCTGAATCTATTTCTGGAGAGAGAGAAGCTAGATTTTTAATCAATATCACAATTTCAGAAAATGTTACGTCATTGATAGACGGTTCTAAAGGTTCATATTATATTGAAGAGTTATATTAAATTTCCAAAAATATACCTGTGTTGGCAGATAAAATAACAGTAGATCCTCTTGAAAGACATTCCAAAGCAAAAGGTACTACTCCAATAATAAAATCGAACCCGCTATTGTCACAAAATATCAAAACACTATGATAAATTGGTTCATTTGGCGGTTTAGATGACAATTTTAAGAACCATCTATCATAACAATCTATAAGCCATGGTCTCGGCTAAAATAATAAGTATTACAATTTCTTTAATTGAAAACAAAATCATGCAATTAAAATTTATTTGAAAAATAAATTATTTTCATAGGGATCAAATTTAATAAATTTAAAATAATTTCAAATTAATTATTTGTGATGTCTAAATTCCATTATTTATAAATAAACTATAATCATGTTAGGAATTTAATTTAGTAATAAAACCATTAATATATCAATTCAGCAATGTTAAAGAAGATATTTAAATTAGTCAAAATAAAATTTGCAATGAAATTTTAAAGTTGTTGATTATTCCTTACAATTTCTAATTTTTACTTTCAAAATTTATGTTGCATATAAGGAAATTTTTTCAAAATAATATTTGCTGAGCTTTCGAGTGATTCAGCTTTAAAACTAGATTTTCCAAAAAAGCCTTTCACTGAATTCTGGAGAGGAATTAGAACTTAATTTCCCACAATTTCTGATATGGCTTTAAATATTCTTCTGCCATTCACACTACATATTTATGTGAAATTACTTTTTCAGCTTTAACACATTAAATCCCAATATTATTCATCGCTAAAAATGTTGAAGAGACTTTATTTCCAGCATTGTCAATTATTGCACCAAAATTTAATTTGTTATGAAGTTAAAAAAATAAGTACATCCATCTCATTAGAAAATGATATTTTTCATTTAATTTTTGTATACTTAACCACTTAAAGACTACGCTCGAATATATTCGAACGGACTAATACAGCCGAAATGCCCAGGCTCGAATATACTCCAATGACGATATATTTTGCATAATATTCTCTTTTATTTATGTTATTGCAAAAAATGCAATTTTGATGAAAAATAGGGCATACAATTTTTGTAACTATAATAAATACAATTTTACAACTTTTGGTAGTTTTTTAATTTTATAATTGTGTAAATAATTATAACAAATTCTATAACTATATTTTTCATATGAATATATATATATATATATATATATATAGTGTTGTTACCTGATCAATAAATCATCATAAAATATTCATATATCTTTATTTTATATTTATCTTGGGTCACTAAAAATCTCACAATCATAAATGGATTCGTTAATCGAAACAGTTTAAGAAGCCCTGGTATATAGTAGTGTAATTTTAAAATAAAAATTTAAAGAAAATATGGTACCTCAGTTTTTCAAATTTTAATTAATTAATAATTTCCGAGTATAAATTAGTTCTGATTACTTATTGCGATTAAACACAATTGTTTAACTGTCACATAATTAAATATATGACCATCAATCTTTAGAAATGTAAATAATTCATAATTTACAAACTCAATCAATTATAAGCATACAAACGTTGTTGTTAGTTTAGACACGGAACAAATAAATGAAAACGGATTTTAAATATATCTGAATTTATTCACACTCACTATTATTAGTACTATTATTATCATTTTCACTGGCATTATTTTTTTACTATAATGATTACTAATTATAATTTTTATTATTATTACTGTTATAAGTTTCTATTATATTTTAATTTTTTGAACCTATTTATATTAGACCAATAATAATTTTTTTTATTTCAAAAGCGATCAGCTCATAGTATATTAAAATAAAAGTTCAATCAGCAACAAATTTATTGAGATTATTTAATTAAATCATTAAAT
>CM039680.1:86855420-86986877 GCA_022537955.1 Schmidtea mediterranea
CTTTAAAGTCAACTATTTTCGTTTCATCTGCAATTTCTTTGTAAACATCTTATATTTTATAAAATCGACTAATTTATAATTAATAATATTGATTAATTTATAATTAATAAAATCGACTAATTTATAATTAATAATATCGATTCATTTATAATTAATAAAATCGACTAATTTATAATTTATAAAATCGACTAATTCATAATTTATAATATCGATTAATTTATAATTAATAAAATTGATTAATTTATAATTAATAATATCGATTCATTTATAATTAATAAAATCGGCTAATTTATAATTTATAATATCGATTAATTTATAATTTATAATATCGACTAATTTATAATATCGATTAATTTATAATTAATAAAATCGACTAATTTATAATTTATAATATAGATTCATTATAACATTTAACACAATCACAGTGTGTATTGCTATATTATTTTATTTAAAAGGTTTACAAGCAAAGTTTTATAACCTTAAAGCATTTAAGCCAGTATTTGCGAGCCTCTGTGTCACTTGTTAAATCCCAAGAATCTGGATTATATGTTTGAGGAGAATAAAGCAATTTGAAAACTTCAAGCCTATCATCGGTTCGTTCGAGTTCCCTAATTTCAAATCCAATTAGAGCTTTCGAACTAATATTGATGTCATCCAAGGACTTTGATTTGATTGAGCCATGCCTTGTTTTTATATTGAATGAATCTTCAAAGGTTCTGTTGCATTAATTAATAATTTCAAAATATTAATAACACCAACAGTTCTTCAACAACAGCCTTATTTAATTCTTTGGTATTTGAAAAAGATGCAGAGCCAGCATAATTTTCTATCCAAGAACTATTCATAATATTATAAGCTTCTATTTGTTCAATAGATGAGTTGATGGGTGATGTAGAATCCCCAAATGATTTCAAATAAGCACCAATGGCACCAAGGTAACCTTCATGTCGCAAAAATAAAGCTCGGACTTTGCTTTTCGACCAATAATTTACAGATGAGCTTATGATCTATGAACTTAAATATAATAGTATATCATAAATAATTTAATTAATCTAGAATTATATTTATCAGCTTTTATATAAGAATAAAATAAATATAAACTAGATTTTTTTAGAAAAAATACGCCTATCCTTCGTTTTACACGCTACTCGTTTTGCACGTTTTCGATCTTACATGGTTTATAAAATCAAAATTTAAAAAACATTATGTAGAAAATGACTCTTTGACTGCACGCGAATTTATTTTTACTTAATTATAAATCTGGTAACACTTCAGACGTATTCATGTTCTACTGTAAAGTCTTACACTCTTGACCAGGTATTTAGTGCTGATGAATCCGGATTATATTGGAAGAAAATGCCTTAGAAGACTTAGAAGATATACCGAGATAACAATCAATGCTTCATATGTGTTACAAAGCAGTATAGCCTGATATATTTAAAGGTGAGAGTTATAGAATATCTTTGGAGCAAGAGTATTTTCAGATAATTGAGTTGGGTCAAGAATTGGGAGGAGAAGGCTTCAAAGATATTCCTGAAATAATGGAAAACTAGGAAATACATGAAGATGACTTAATTGAAATTGTGAAAAATATTGGTGAAAACGAACATGATGTTGAATCTGACGTTGAAGACTATAAACCCAGTGCATTCACAGCAAAGGTTGTTCACGAGGGACTCGTGTTAGAAAGAAAATTAGGAAACTATTTTCAAGAACATGATCTGAATGTTGAACGAGCTCTCAAATTTAATAAACTTTTAAAGCACTATGAAGAAGTCTATAAAGATATGACTAAAAGAAAAACACAAATGCTTATTTCAGACCTTTTCCTTGAGTCTCAGCAAACTACGACTAAAATCAATACTGCAAATGAAGAAGGAGAATCTAGTGAAATTATGTTATCCAATGATGAATCTGATATTATACAATTTCGTAAAAGAAGACTTTTTGATTAAAATTAGGAAGATGAGTGTTATTTATAGTTACAATTTTTCCAAGTTTTTTTTTATTTATTTGAAGTACAATATTTTTTTCTATAAAATAGATTTTTTGTTTTTTATCCATTTTACAAAAAAAAATTAACTATTTTTATGTTTTCTATGATTTAAATGATATTTTTATATTTTCATATTTTGTGTTCAAAAAATTTCTAAAGAAGCTTATTTATAATCATTTTCGTTTTACACGGTTTTCCCATATAAAAATTGCTTTTTCGAAATACACGGTTTTGTCAGGAATGTATCTACCGTGTAAAACGAGGGATAGGTGTATTTCAATTAAGAAATTGATAAAGAAAAATTGAAATAAATTATTTATCAAAGCTAAACAATAGAAAGATAATTAGCCAAGACATTGAACTATAATAGTAGTAAAAAAAATACTTGTTTTCCTTATTTGAATTTTTATGACTAAAATCATTATAAATAGTAATTATATTTTGCCGACTATTGTTACGTATTATATTTTCGAATTCTGCGCTCTCAATAAGATTAGGCTTGGTTATTTGTAAGTAGATAAAAAATACGATTTTTCACTTCAACTCTTTAAATACTCACAATGTTTAAATTTAAATATTATAAAAGAACAAAAATTTATAGTTTAAATGTGAGTATAACAAAAATCTGGGGTCTTGTATCTCCCATTTTTGGGTATCAAAGTTTTAAAACAAAAATGAATTAAAGTACATTAGAGTAAATTAAAATGAATCAAAGTGCCTAGAGTAAAGTAAATTAAAATCAATTTAAGATAGTGGCACACCGAATCATTATGTGGCGATCATGTTAAAAGTTAATATTCAAACAAAAAATTAGTATTTGTTATTTTTAATAACCCATCTGTAATTTAATTAAAATTGGATAAAATTAATTAAAAATTGAAATTTTGAAGGCACTACAGTACTATTTTGGAAATTTACTATGACTTTTAATATATTAACAAAGTAATTATAATTTTTTTTAAAATTATTTATTAAACACTTTAATTCCAATGATAGACCTAATTTATCTGTCAAAATGACCTACTATTGTTCTATGTAAAAGTATAATTTTTCATTTTACGCGGAAAAATTTATTAGTAATTTCACTTAGGAAATATTTAAAAATTTCGGAAAATACCGTAATATTGAAATAAAACAGCATTTATTTCTTACACATTTGTTTAGTTGATGAAATTTTTACTTTAATTTATAAAATAAATAACAGCAGCTCTATTTGTAAAATGTAATACATTTGTAAGAATTGCCGATTATTATAAACTTTTATCAGAAACTGCGAATTTTATAATAAAACCAAGTTTGGTATTGATAGAATTGAAATTATATAAAAATACTACTGGTAGAAATATAACTCAAAAACAATTTTTATTTAAATTAGCTTATGAGCTTAGACGTCAGAAGAGCAAAATCTACTCAACAAGAGAAATATTGAATAGATAACATAATCATAGATTCCACTTTAGAAAATTCAAAAGAAAAAAAGCAGTGCAGATCCTCCGCAATCGGATTTTGCAACAAAAATGAAGCAAATTCTATTTGTTTTAAATTCAAAAAGATTATGTCTGAGGAAAGTACGAATTTAAAAATATATATATTCATAAGAAATGTGCTATATAGTTATCTTCTACTTTCTGTAAATCATAGATATGTTATTTTTCTTTATTTAATTAATATGAATGTTTTTCTTTTTAAATTAAAATTATTTAAATATAAATCACGGTTTCTTATTCATCAATTTCCTATTAACTGTATTTTTCACATATTCATCATTTAGACGGATTGGTAAAACTAGCTATACAATTAATGGTGGTAATTCTAGTGTTAAACACGATTCATAAAACCCAAATTATAAAAATATACAAATTTAAAATACACAATTAGTATTTTTAATACACAATTAATATCCACTGAATATTTTCTCATTACGCGATATATTTGAACTAAAGAGTGGTGAATTACCTAAAAATTACATTTTTAAATCGTGCGGATACACACATTGATATGTAAAAAAGAAAATTGGTCACGTGTGTAACCGACTCTTGTATCCATCAAGAAAATTTAAGTAAACCTCTGTCGTGACGGCTTTAGCTGTCATTTATTTTAGATACAGAAAAAATGTTCCGATAAGCAAATTACGGTTATAGCAATCGAGAGTTTTTCTAGAAAAACTGTGGATATCTGTAATAATTTTTAATTTTAAATATGTTATTTGTTTAATTTTCTATAGCAGCTAAAAAAATTTTTTTAAAAAGTATGTTTTTGAGCACGGTCTTGTAAAAATAAGTATGCGGCAACGTGTTAAGTAAGATAATATAAATCTCTTGATATGTTTCTTTCATTAAGTTAAACACGCAACAATTCTTTGGATGATTTATGCATATACATTATAATACAACCAGCGACAAAAGACCTTTTCCTTCTAGAATAACAAATAATTTATGTATTTTATTTGTAATCCGCATAACAATAACATTGTTCTAAAATTTAAAATCTTTTTTTATTGTCGATAGCGGAATCAAATATAAATCTAATTTAAATAAATAATTAAATAAGCTTGACAACGATTTTATTGAAATAAAAAAATATATTTCGACAGTTTAACTGTGATTTTCAGGTAAAAAAATCAACTAAAATAGTATGGATTAATTTATATATTTTAAACATATTATTTTTTTATTAAATATTTTGTAAATTTAAATCATTTTACTCGACATAATACAAATTTTAAAATAATATTAAAATTTAAAAAGTTTTAAACACAAAAACATCAATTTATCACAATTTTACATAACCAAACTATTTAAAAATATTCAAAAAATTTGTAGTCATAGCACTGTGCACATTAATCTTTGAATCCAATGACCTTATCAGAGACTTTTTCTACGTTTCCCTATGTAAGCCAATTTCTGCAATGTCCATTTTAACATTTTTGCAATTATAACTTTCTTATTTGTCAAATAGATATTTTTAGTTTATTAGAAAATTTAGCATTCGTTGATGACGATATCTGAGGAATGATATAAAATTTTATAATATGATAGCAACTGTTGCATTGATTTTAATAATAATTTTAAAAAATTATAATTGAAATTAAAATAAAAGTAAACTCACTTTCATTGTTTGAATATGACCTCTAGTAAAAAATCCACCAAAAATAATACGATCAACATTACATAACTCGGCATGGAGGCAAGACAATTGTCCAATATTACTGAAATGAAAATTTAAATAATTTTAAAAATCATTTAAAATATTAAAATACAGAAGTTTAATAAACGCAAAATTTAAAAGTAAATACAATTTTTATCAAAATTTTAATTCTTTTGAAAACAATTTATATTTAAAAAAAATTATACAAATGTAACATTATAATAAATTCGAAGATATAAAATATACTTTTTATAAACATGTTTTAGAAATTTTGGAATTTCTTCAAAGTCAGACCTAGAGTTTTTTATCTAACCTTTTTTCAAACAAAACAATTAATTACTTTCAATTTATTTTGTAAATCTAGTATTGCTTAATATTTTGTATAATTATATCGAGTTTGAAAGAGAGAAAACCTGGCCTTCAAAAATACTAAAAACTGCTAGTAGCAATTTATTTTATAAAGTATTTATGAAAGTATGTCAATTGTTTTAGTAATATGATTATATGATAATTAACCCATTTGCATCATCACTCTAAAGGTGCGACGTGCTTCAAAAATCAATCACGTTCAACTGTAATACCTAATCTTTTTAATGTCGTTTGAAAATAATCTAACTATTTAGTAGCATCATGTATAAAAAATTTTAAAAAAACATTATTTGCGGATTATTACGCTCTTGGTGATAAGCAACAGTCATTGTTTGGAGATTGTTTCGTCAAATGAAGCAAATGGGTTAATAATTTAAATTAGTAAGTTGTTATATAATTAATTTTATTTGTTGTTTTCCGTCAAAACAACTAGATAATAAAGTTTAGTAAATAAAATCTTTCAAATTAAAATCTGCCAATTTAATTCCAACTTCCTATTAAAACAAAGTTCTTTTAAATAATTGCACCTGCGCCTGACGATATAACTGTAGTCAAATTTTCAGACAAGCCGAGCAAGGATGTTCTTTTACGTAATTTACAGCACCAATATAGGCTGATTGAAGAGATTGTCTGAAATCGTATATTTTTGTAATGAAACTAAGACTGGTATAGATACTCTTGACCAACTAGTAAGATTTTTTACTACTAGAAGCCAATCAATGGCAGTGACCAGTGACTGTTTTATAATATTCTCGACATTGCTGCTTACAGTTCGCTAGTGTTATATAGAGAAAAATATCCTGAATTCTCGAAAAACACAGGACAAGAACAAATAGGCAGTTTTTGAAGGATCTTTTGGTTGAAATTGTCAAAAAATATAAATTAAAGACCAAGTAACGTGTATTCAACAGCCTGCAGAACAAGTTTTCAAAAAGTCATGATGTACTCTGTCTTAGGACAAAGGATAGCAAGCCAAAAATTTAATGCCATAGTTGCAAAAATTCTGTTTGTGGTAATCATTCTGCATAAATTTGCTTAAATTGTAAATGAATTCTTGTTAAATTTTTATTCAAAAACTGGGGTCTATTGGATATTAAATCGATCTAAAAGGATGCAAATTTTATAAGTACACAAGTGTTAACCTATGAAAACATAAAAACTCATTAAAGTCACAAATACTTGTCCCTAAGTGAGTTTTCAGAATGTCTATATATTAGGTTTTCTCAAAAACCAAAGTTTTCTTTCATCTTAAGGTTTATAATACCTTGTTACAGGTTTAGAATATTTAGTTAAGCATTGAAATGCACGATGAAAAAAATATTTACATAATATAATATTATAGAAAAGTATGTTAATTTTTATATAATATAGGTATTGATATAAACATAAACATAGCACTGATTTGCATATTACAAAACAACACTAGAACATCACTTACACTAGTAGTGGGTACACATGAGGCCAAAGAGAGCTGCAATTCGATTTTTAATATTTTTTAAAGAAACACAGATACACTAATTCAAAATTCTCAAGTAACATAAGACCATAAGAATACAAAGAAAATATAATTATGAAAAGAAAATAATTATTTCAAATATAAAAATATATTTATTACTATAGTATTATAATAACATCATTAAATTTTTAAAATTTGGCGTAAAATTATTTAAAGCTGTACTCAGAAATTCTGAAAGATGTTGAATAATCATCTGTGGACGATGTTTCGATTTCACGAACTTAATTGTGAGTATAAAGATTCACAGCAATATAATGCATCAAAAACCGAAAATAGATGAGAAGCAGCTTTATTTTAATTTGGATATTTTGATTCAGACACGAGTTTCCAAAATTTAATCATAGAAAAAGCTCCGTACGTCATTTGCAATGCTCAATCCTCTTTCATAACTAATAACTCCGATTCCCAATTCATCTCCAATAATTTTAAAAGCATTCGAAAAAAACTAATTAATTTGTTTACATAGGACTGTGTAATAGGTTTTGCACACATGCGCACTACAAATGGTTCAAAGTGAAAATAAAACTAAACTTTTAATGGGAGCTGCACTTCACTCAACGGAGAGCCGTAGGTGGCTATCGGAGCTGTATTTTCCCCCCGTTGATTTATACTATATTTTTCGACAGGTTTATATGCATCCTTGCGTAGAAAAGAAAAAAACTATATAGATTTTAAATTGCCTATTCAAACAAAATAATAAAAAAAATTAATAAATCAACTAATTAATTTATTTTTAATTAATTTGTTTAATATTTTATATAGTTAATTTTTATAATAAAAATATAATAATCACAATTTATCACTTGCTAATAGTTAATAGAAGAGAACTCATCGCATCTTCTTTTGAAAAATGATCTCCTGGTTTCGCTGCAAAAGCAAATGAACTTGCGATCAAATTCTCTGGTAAATTCAATATTTCATTTTGACCTCCGTAGATATCTTTAACAAGCATATCAACATTCATATAATTACCATGACTTGCCATCGCTAACAATTCATCAAAGGATTTTCCTGAAAGGTTTTAACAATGTGTTTATTGACTTCAAAAAAAAAATCTTCAAATTAATTTTAACTAAAATTTCACATTTATGATAGAAATGTCTTTCATTCTAATCTTGTGCAAAATACTGGTTTAAAGCAATAAAATTACAAAGAAAAGCGTGTTACAGAAATCTTTTAAATAACAAATAGATATTTCCTAAAATAGATTCGTGTAAGAATTTTAGGCAGAAGCACACTCCTAGAACAAAAGGCCATGCCTTATCCCAACAGAAAAATGGAAAACACTAAAAAATTTCCCAGAAACGTTTTCCTAATTAATTTTTAATCTAGGCTAAGTGATCAAAAGCTTCATTAAATGAATAAAATGCATAACAGCAAATGCAATGGATCATTTATTAACTTTTTGATAGTATAGTAACTAAAGTCCAGTTAAAATATAATACTAGTAGTAATTGGAATTTGAAATAGCATTATATAAAGATAATTTTACCGAAAATTTTTAATCACGCGAACTTTAATCTTAACAAATATTATTTTTGTTATTCATTTGGAATTTTCTGAAGCATTTTGATGTTTTACGTAATCAAAAAATAATACCTTAGATTTAATGTTTTTAACGTAATGAAATAGAATAAATTATTTTGTTATAAATTATCTTGTAAGGAAAAGCATAAATAGAACTTGTATATATTGTATATATGCTATTCGACCTTTTTGGTGGATAAGAAACACTTAGAAATCGGATCTAAACCACTTTAATCTGCTTTGATAATTCGATTTGTAACTTTAAAAATTTGAAAATGATTTAGTTTTTGAACATTTTCATTTAAAAGGTTTGCAATAAAAGTAAATGAGATTGAACTATAAGAATTATTATTATTATGATTTCTTATGCTCGCTATGAACTAATAACTCTAATACAAAACGATAACTGTCCAAGTATATTTGTAGCACCAGTAAAAAAGGTGACAAACTCACAGTATTGATACACTCCTCTTTACCAAATACCACTCCGACGAATATAATTAGAATTCCACTGTGTAACATAGACTTACCTGTTCACACCTACCTAATTGTTATCATTTTCACAACTTTAAAATCGCAAATTCAGAAATCCTCAAATCAAATTTCTTTTGTTATGGTTGCCTTGGCTGTTCTACTATTATGTGTATTTTGTTCAAACTTACATTGTTTATAAAATTACTTGAAATAAAGGAACACATAACTTCTCTTATTAGATCCAAATGATTATATTAAATTTTAAACTGGAGACAAACAATTATTAATAGAGAATATGTCGAAGACAGTTACTGATAACCCATGTAACTAGAGGTTTGAAATAACAAGAATTCCATTTTATAGATGACTTTGCCAAGTTACATATTGTTTTGAACCATTTAATGGGGTAAATCAAAATAAGTTAACTGATTGCATTTTTATCAAGTGCATAAAAGGTAAAAAAAAGTTTATTTTGAAAATTTCTTTGAAATTCATACTATAACATAAATATATTTAAATATATATAACTGTATGAAAAATGGCGAAGAAAATATTTATGACGAGATTGTAGCGGATGAAATGTCGGATTACAATAACAAAGAAGATAGAATATATATAAACGGTGATGTATGAGGATTGATATTTTTTCGTATAACAAGTATTATTTTTCTGCATAAGAGCAAGAACCAAAACCTAGGGTCCATAATAGATAATTTTCTTTGTAGAGGGCAAAGGAAGTTTCTCGAGGCATTTTGTTTACATAAATCTCAGTATTTGAAATTTATTTGACGGAAAACAGCACCCAAAAATAAATTTAGAACAAAAATGTTCTTGGAATTAATTGGAATTCCATTTGGTGCATCTTCTACTTCATATTCGTGAAGGTAGTAATTTCAAGCGCTCTTTATAAATAATTTCATAATTTTTTTGAGACTTCTTTCTCTTTCAATACATGACAGAGAATATCATGCACATAAGATTTTCATTTTCCGAGTAGCCTCCTAACACTTTGACACACCTTTCCTACTAGCATTTTAAAAAGTCACTTTTTTGATTGTTTTTCCGTTTTTAAACCTTTTTGTTCAAGTTTTCAATCTTTTCATATCGTGCAAGAATTGTTTAAATATATGATCTTGAATAAGGGAAGCCTAGAAACTGTCACTGTTTCAAATAATTCCGAAACTAGTATTGATAAAGACAAACAAATATAACCAAATTCATTAAAGATTCAATGAAAATGATTGAAGTCATTTATAAACTAGTCTAGTAAATTCATGTCCAGATTTATGCAACAATAATGACCACTTAATAGTAAATAATTGTTTACGGCAAAAATAGTCTGATATTTTGTTTAAATATGAATCATTAAACAAGCGCGATTTAAACAATTAAACAAGATATATTAATCAAAATCATTCATTTAGAACTCTTTATTTTTAAATTTGGTAACGCAGAATATATTGTATATTTTTGTTTAATTAATTTGCATCTTTAGAAAATAAACATTTAACTGAAAAATAAAATAAATATTTCTAAATTTTCAAATCAAATCGATAAATTATTCCAAAAACAAATAAAATAACATAATAATTTGATGTTTTTCTTTGTCGTTTTTTAAGAAAATTTCGCCTAAAGTTTTATGCGGCTTACCCAAGAGTTTACTATATATGTTAACCACATTTTTAGAATTAAAGATTACAGAAAATTATTGGTAGTCTTTGTTTAAATTCACTAATAAAAACAAACCTTTAGCAATAAGACAACCTATTCCCCAAAATGTGCCACCTCCTATAGATGTTCCTCCAACTCTAGTAAATGATTGTTCACTCTCCACTTTAAGAATACTGATTCCAGAACCAATATTAACCAATAAAAACGGAAAAGGATTCATTAGGCAAATGGATGAAAAGTTTGGTCCACTTTTTTCTTCAAAATAGAAAACTTCATCTGCAATATTTTTCAACAAGAATATGCATCCTCTAGTTAATGACTCCATTTCATCTTCTTTATCAATAATTACATTTAATTTTCTAAAAAGAAAGATTTAAATTCGGACTAATTATTCCATCAACTTTTAATGAAATAAAAACATAATCTATGTAATGCCATTTCAAGGCCATGTAAACTACGAGGCCCTCGATTCTAGGTCCTAGGACGACACTTTAAACCAGAATTTCTCAATCCAAAATACATCTTGGACAGTAAAATATGAATATTATTTTTTAGTTAAAAAAAATTCTACAAACCACATTGAGCAATAAGTATTTATTTGACAGTACATTGGAATACAAATCAATGTGTTCACTGCTCTTTTGTGCTAGTAAGAGGTTCAATTCTTGGATTTAAGGTGGTAACTGCAACCTATAAGTCAGAACTAATACCATATTTCTCTACTAATCAAAACACACATATATATAGAATTTCCCCTTTTCCCGACTTATACTTAAATCAGTCAGATTAGAGTTGTGGACGGGCGGTTGAGAAACACTGCTTCAAAGAACACCAATAATTATTGATTTAATTGAATATTATACTTTTTCAGTAGAGCATTGCTTTCGATTTTATAGGTTTTGTACTTTCCAATATAACAGCCAGACTATTAAGTGGCCTAGACCAAAAAAATGACCGACATTATTAATCATATTTAAACTTAAATGATATACATATATATATATATATATATATATATATATATATATATATATATATAATATAATATATTTATAGATTCGGTGGTTTAAAAACGGTAATATATTGGATGAGGTAAGTTTTACTTCATTTTACAGCAATCTCTTTACAATTTACATCAATTTTCATTTAAAAGTATTTCTTTATTAGTAAACCTTTTATATTTTTCATAGTAGATAGATTATTTTAAAATTCAACCATTGCTTTTGATTTCAAACCATAAACTAGTTTTCAGTAATCTTTTTCAAATGAAAACCTCTTGTGCTGGAAATTAATTAACAGAAATCCATTCAAAAGCAATTCGCGTGTTATTTTATCTAATAAATAAGTCCGGCTTTATACAATATTGACAGCACTGACAACTTAGCTAAGATTACACAACATCCTATGCGTGTCATGTCAACATTTGGTACAGATAGTAATCGATATGCATAGCAAGTCATTCCAGCCGTGGTTAAATATAATAAAATATTGTTTTTTTAATATAAGATTCAAATAAATCGATAATTATGTTTTATCGAATTTGATTTTCAGCTTATTTATTATTTTCTTGAAATATTGGAAAATTTCAATGAAAACTCGGGAAAGTATGTAGAATTCAAATGGATTTGAGATTATGAAAAAATCAAGTTATTTGACGTATTTCATTAGTTCCATGAAAGGCTATTAAAAAAGTTAAGCAAATGTGTTGACTCGTGTGAATTGTACAAAATGAAATCTATGCTTGAATCTATTTTTACTTTAAACACATTCATAATAATAACCGAATATTCATACCAATCGACTTTCATGCATCAACACAAAGTTCATATAATATAGATAAAATATAGATATTATTAAAAATAGTTTTAATCTGCTCATTTTACCCTTACAAAAGTATAAAATAATAAATAAAGAAAGCTACTAAATTTTACAGAAAAAAATTACCATAAAATATAAATAATGTTATAATATATATATATAAATTTAGCCAATTATTAATAATAAGTCTAAATTATCGATAATAATATCGATAATTATTATAGGTGTATACTTCATCATTACAAGTTTAAGGATAAATTCTATAATTATATTAAATAACTCCTGCTGTAAAACCAATGGATTTTTAGGTCTAATTTTACTCCATCCTCCATAAATTCATTATTTTAAATTTTTATTCTTTAATCTTTCAAATTAAATAATTGTAATTAAAATATCAATTAGTATACTGCCTAAAAAACTTAAAAAATTTGTTCAATAATTATAAAATGTTACAATTAATTAAAATTAATTATTAAGAAATTTTTTTATTTCCATTACATAATATATATCAAATCTTACTTTGATAATAAATCTTTGAATTTCGTTGCACCACCTCCTGTCACTTTCAAATGTGGTTTATAATCTTTATTTTCATTCATAAATGATGGTGGAACAATATTTTCAATAATGAAATGAAGACATTCTGATAGATATTTCGTTTCAAATTTAATAAAACAAAGACAATTTCGTTCGGCATCACTGTCAACATATTTATATGAAACTTCTTCACAAACTGGAACTTTTCTCTTGAATTGTTTGGTAGTTTGATAGACAATTTTAACAAGAGATCCGCCAATATCCATAGCGAAATTAGCGACTTGAAGATTTGAAAATGTTTCCTTCAATACATTTAAATCTATTTCATTAGAGTAATGCTTCAATGTGGCATCAGGAGAAACTGTTTTGATGAAATTAAAATACATTTGTGAACTATAATTAATTTGAAAAAAAATTAAAATTAAAATAGATAAATTTAACAAAAGTTTATTTAAATGTAGAATACTAAAACAATCATATCAAATTTTATTTGTTTTATTTTTGAACTTCTTTATTTCAATGCTGAATTTATATTTTTATTTATTAAGTTTTTAGTGTTAATTTAATTATAAATGTAATTAATAATCATGAATTTCATTCAACAAAATTTCAAGTGTAAAATAATCATAAAGCGTATACTCAGTGCATAGCTAGAAATTTTGGGCCCATAGGTGTTGGGCCAATACAAGGATTTGTTTAAATGGATCGGAAACTGCACGCAAACACAGTACACAGATTTAAAAATCAGACATATTAACACCAAATAAACAACCCTAAACTATGAGGAAAATGCAATTAAATATAATATCATAAATATATAAGTAAATTAAAATAATATCAAATATGCACCAATATCAGCACGAAATTAACACAAAACAACAATATAACAAGGAAATTTGACCGAAAATAGATCAATTTATAAAATCAGCATTTTAATGGTAAAGCTGTTTGAAAATAAAATATTTCTAATCGAAAATATTCAATTAAAATATAAATAAAATAAATTATCTATTTAATGCAGGAAAATAACAAAATTAGAGATAGATATTACAAGTAAAATCAAAAAGAGCGCGCAAGGTTAGGGTCATAAAATAGGTATAAATACCGATTCATTTTCACAAGAAAAAACACTGAATCACGTTGTGAACCATATCTCACTTTTTCTTTGCGAAAAAACTTACGGAAGGCAGAACGCTCAAGATTTTTGAATCAACTTACACGATACGTACTTAAGCAAACTACAAGTTAGTCCCTGCTTGGGCGTGTCCTCTGCAAGTGTGATGTCTATGAATGTAATGTAATGTTTTATGTAGAATATTTCATGTAAGAATATTTTATGTAAGTATATTTCAGTGACTGCAGTGGTACATCAAGATGAAAAGACTACTGCTAAAGTTTTAAGAGAAAAATGGTTATTAAAATTCGGAGCTCCTAAGACAGTTCACTCAGATAAAGGTAAAACATTTGAATTTCAGTTACTTTTGGAATTATTGAACTCACATAATATTAAAATAATATACTCAAGCCCTTATCATTATAACACAAATGGGTTAATTAAGAGACAATTTAGAACCATAAGAGATTCAATAGCCATTATATTGACAGAAAACGATATAAAGATTGATCAGAAATATAGCCAGATGATGAATTCATGTTAAATGCAACAATACAGCAGACAAAGGGATTCTTACCTACGAAAATACCAATAGACTCAAAGAGAAAATCTTGATTCAGAAACTATCGACGAAGAAAAGAAGTTCGAAAAGAAATTATAAATAAACAAATTTAGGAAGTAAATAAAATACCAACAACTTCCAGAAATTTCAAAATTGGAGATCATCTATTAGTATTCCGCCTCAATAATAAGAAAACCAATTAACTCCCTTATAGATGTTACGCAATGAACAGCCATAAAGAGAACATTGAATAATTATCGTGAAATAAATATTGTGCACTTATGTCTCTTTTTAACATATGTATTATTTTCCTCGCATGAAAAATTTGGATTGACATAAATACATTTTTTCTAAGTATTTTTCTAATTTTTAATATTTTGGGATATTTTTGAGTTTGGAAACTTTTTTCTATGGATTTTAATATTTGGGATAATTTTGAGATGGGGTAGGTAAAATAATGATGTTCTTGCATTAATTCCTGTAACAGACATCATTGATTTAGTCTTCATTTTACCTTCTTGTAGTAGTAAACCTTTTTCTTTTTTCATTGAAATTGACATCATTATTTTTAAAATTTATCACTAGGATTCATTGTGTGTGAAGACCAAACCAAACCTCAACCACAATATGTTATTTATTAGGAAAAGCTAGCAAACAACTCATTAAAACCTTCTCTTCTTAAACGTCATTAAAAACTATACATGGTTATTTAAAAGAGAAACCAAATGGTATTTTTTCAAAGAAGGGAATGTGATATGAAAACAGAAAAAATCCAGAGAAAGCCTACAGCAGCAGACAGAAACATATTCCATACATAAAACAGCCAAAACCTTGCAAAAGAAGGTTTAGAAAATACACAGGCGGAAGCGGCGACCAAAAAACTAACTTTTTAAGGGTCAAAAAGAATAATGATTCAAAAATAATAATAAAGATAAACTCGAAAAAATACAAAAATATATCAGAAAATAAAGAAAAATGAGTAAAAAATTATAAAAATATTTAAAAATTAATAAAATAATTTAAAAACCCTCAAAATGAATAAAAATCACCTATTGGTCGCACGCACACACAAAACAACTATATATACGATACCCAAATTCATAATTCAACCTTTTAACCACCGCTTTAACCACTTCATGTTAATATATATTTGTATATGTTAAAGTTTTGGTTTTACGAATTTTGATTTTATTCTGGATATCGTGGCACTGACAAGTCCCATAAAATCTTATTTATAATAAGTATTGAAATAGAATTTTAGGAGGGCATACTGGAGGGTTCGGCTGGCGAGTTTGTTTTCTCTAGTTGTGACTGCTGGTCGCGCTACTCCTTATGCCTTGGCTGTCCACGACGAGTTCTAGTCGAAAGACGCAGGTCTCTACCCGTAGGGCGTCGCCGTAAAACTCACAGCGTCTGATGGCAATGTCGGCCGGAGTGAGCACTTAAAATCATGGGAAGTGCAACTTTAGTTAAGTGGGAATAAAGTTTTGTATAGAAAAGGTAAAATCTTGTCGGAAAACGAATAGTAAAATCGAGTTGAAAGGGATAGTATGGTGTAGGAACGTAAAGTCAAAAACATTTTCAAATAGTCGAAGGATGTAATGTGGCAGGTGAGAGTAGTGTTTATTAAAGTGACCGCAGAGGGTTGTAACCACTTAAAATCATGGGAAGTGCACCGGGAGCTAAGGAACTATGAATCAAATATGAAATACAAGGAGTAAATAAATATACAGTGATTAAATAAATAAAATAGGAAATTTACCAAAAAAATAGGGGCAGAACGCTGCTCAAATTTTTGAAAGATACCTTGGTAAATAATGGGTAAAGATGACAAATAGATATAGGAATTGTAGAAATAGACGAGTAAGGACCAGGATACAGAAAGATTAAGACGTAACGACCTTCCATCGGCAGTCAAGAACCCTAAAGTGAAAATATCATGAGGAGTGGTTCTAGAAATGAAGCTCACCTGCTCATGAATTTTCAACCCCTATGTACATTACCAACATGGCAATCACCATGGGTACATAGGAGGGACAGAATAGTAATCTTGATGGCGTTTAGGTTGGAGTCACACAGGAACCCTTGAAAAATAAATTAAGATAAACCCTATTCATCAACAGTTCCAAAGTAGGAGAGGCAAGCATTATTTCTGGGAATAATCGATTTACTTGGCCATAAATACACTAAAATATTTGTCTTAAAATATTTCATATTTTGTATAATATTTTATCCTCAAAATAAACCATTCCTAGGAAAAATTTTCGGAATTGCAAAATCATTCGAATGTTCATTAGTGTATCCAGAGGTCTGTGATACAGTTTATAAAATCTTTAAAAAATCAAAAAACAATATTCAAACAATAGATTTTTTCTCGAAAATCGGGATTAAAAAATGTACTAAATGATTTTTCAGAAGGTTAATTCCCCATTGCCTTACTGTGTGGACGCCCATAGTAACATACTTTAATTTGACAACATTAGTCAATTTTATTTTCTTGAAAAATTAATCCTACGGTTTACAATTATAATTATAAAATTTCACATAATTTTAACTTAACATGAGTAAGAATGAAACTGTCATATTAGCACGTCTATATTTTTATTATGGAAAAACAGTCACTGATATAAAAGAACTTACAGACAAATAAACTGCTCAAAAATCACTTCTGCATGATATCAAATAAATATCAACTGATAACTTTTTATACCCAACTTCAAAATGCAAAACTCATTTTCCTAGAAGGTTCTTGTTTGAACATTTTTAAATGTATTGGTAAAATATTAAAATACTATTCCAGTTTGACTAAACGTTAACCAAGGACGGATCCAGGGTTTTTTTGGGGGAGATGATCGTTCGCATTGCTCCCTTCCCTGGATGAGCAATATCAGTTTTGTAACAAGTCTGTAACTAGCCAGATATCGAAATCACAAATCACTGTAAACCCTTTATGAGAAAAAAGCAAGTAATGAAAACATAAATTTATAACAGTATGGTACCGGTTTGTTTTTGATATTTTAAATAATTGAAATAGCTGGCCCAGTTTTTTATAAATATATTACTTTCTATTTAAAAAGCTAAGCATTCTAATTACAAATATTTGATAATTACAAAATTATGTATCATTTTGAAATAAATTTCTATGCATATTTAATTTTTATAATTGTAGTTCAAAGATATAACATTAATATTCATTATAATTATATTTTACAAAAGAAAAATATAATTATATTGCGTTTTGAGTGTAGCCAATGAAATGTTGTAAAGAATAACCAATCGAAAACAAGTAGTAGAGCATGCTCAAATTAGAGAGCTAAATTATTTTCAATTCATGAATTTGAATTGATTTGATTGGTTAGAAAGTAGGAAAGGAAATTGAGATTAACTCAAGAAAGTACTGAAAAAAAATAAAACAGTAAGAAAAAAAAATATTTTACGGTTTTAACGACATCCGCTCTATTCTTGATTCATTATTCGGAATAATTTTTTAACATTTCCGGCATAATGTCAGTAGGTGACGTTAATTTCATTTGGCATGGTATAAATAAATCAACGGAAGTTGATTTGACGTGTCACCATGGTTACTGTGTATGTGACGAAAGCGGAAATAATAGTAATAACAATTCAACAATAATTACTAATGTTACCCAGTCTAATCCCGGAGAATATATTTCTGAAAGAAAATCAACAAAAATATATGAACGGGAAAACGAACAAATCCACCAAAAGTAATATTTATTTTTTTATTATTTTTTAAAATTCCATTTATTTGTTTTTTAGTTTCAATTCCATCAACATTTTACAGTCGTATGATCATGCAAATAATAATCACAGTCAATCAGAGATCTTGACAACTTTCCAAACTGAAATTCAAGGTTTTCTTTCTATTTCTATTTTTTCATTTTAAAATATTAAAGGGGAGAAATGATTTTCAATTATTTACAACATGGCTGTGTAGAAATGTTGTTAGTGTAATAAATTAATGAGGCTAAATTGCGTTTACAGTCACGATTTGAACCTTGGATTACTCTAATTACTGATGCATTTCAGATCTCGAAATCATTTAAATTCCGTATCATAGACATGTTTTCTAGTGTATCATTTTTTTATACAAATAATTGTTTATCGGAGAGAAATTATTGAATTTTTTAAAAATAAAGTAAAATCTCATGACTTGACGCACGTATAAGGTATTTGAAAATAGTTATATTGTTATTATTATCAGGTCCAACACTATGAACAAAAACAGTATGGAAAAATTTCATATTGCCATCTTTGATTTCAAGAAATAATAGATTATTAATGTTTATTTATGTATATAGAAATACAAAATTCTTATACTAAAACTTTAATAATGAAGACAAATTAAAAAATTATTTTTTATGAAAAAATATGACTCCTGTAGAAATCTTTCCTTCTTTGCACCTGCGTTATGATCACACATTGTACGTGCCTTCCATCCGCTCTCATTTATTATTATTATTATTATTATTATTATTATTATTATTATTATTATTATTATTATTATTATTATTATTATTATTATTATTATTATTATTATTATTATTATTATTATTATTATTATTATTATTATTATTATTATTATTATTATTGTTATTTATTATTATTATTATTATTATTATTATTATTATTATTATTATTATTATTATTATTATTATTATTATTATTATTATTATTATTATTATTATTATTATTATTATTATTATTATTATTATTATTATTATTACTATTATAATATTGTAATTGTTACAATTACTAAAAGGTATGATACATATTATATTGGTTAATAGGGTACCTCTATATTATTTCCTATATGATGTGTGCTACACGTGTGTTCCTATTTGATTGGTGGAGTTTTACATGATGAATACATTTTTGTCAAATTCAAAAACATTCGTATTTAATAGACTTTTGGGTCTATTGTACTATCCGCCATAAATTCTCATATAATTATTATTATTTAATGTTGTTGATAAACAAATAAACATTGAACTTTGCAATTTTATAAGAAATTGTTCCTAATTTCAAAAAAATGGACCAACTTATCATTTTTATTGCTGAGGGTAAAAACAAAAAAAATCCCAAATTTGCATTTGATAATTTTTACGGAAATTAAATTTATTTGTAATCATAATGACTGGTATTGTATAAAAATAAAAGTTCATGCAACAGCAATTTCCGTTTAAAACAAATTATCATCTGCGGTAATTAAAACTAAAAATTTTCAATTATCTCCACGAATCAAGTTATAAATTTAACTTCCAAGAACGGAATAGTATTTTTATAGTCACCATTAACCAAAAGTTATTTATTTTATAACCATATTAATTATAAGAATAATTTGGTTCATTTTGGGTAATTTTAAACTTAAAATATTTTTTTCTAATTTCTTTTTAAAAAATAATTTTAAAATTCAATGCAAATTAAAATTGAGTACTAAAATTCTTTTATTGTATTAACAAACTCAAAATGATTAATTTTTTAAGTAATTTTAATAGAGAAGGATTTTAAATTATTATAGATAAAATCTTGAATATTTTTGGTTATCTTTTATCTGTTTTATGGTTTTTAAAATTTAAATAATTTTTTCATTATGATAAAAGCACAAAAATAAATGCAACAAATTACTTTTTGATTTTTTTTTCATAATGAAAAAATGATGTAATATTAAAAAAAATTCAACAATATTTTATTTTGAAAAGAATTTAATTAAAAAATAAAACACCATCAAAAAATTCTCAAATAAACTTTTTAAAAATATTTATTAAATTAAATAATTTTAATTTATTTTTTAATTTTTTACCTTCTGGAGCGCAAAAAATCTTATTCTCAGCGTGACAATTGGCCTTGCTTATCCAAAGTCATTAACTCAATATGTTCTAGCGCCATGGGCGCCCGCTGATTTTTTTATATTAAGAGGAAATAAATCTACATCATAGTTAATTTAAAATATTTTAAATAAAATGTAATGAATATAAACTGGGAATTCTATCAAAAGTTGTACATTATTTAAAAAACAAAACAAACATCAAAAATATGTTTATAAAGCAATCGAAGATAAAAAGCGAGAAACAATAGAAAGTGGTCGAAAGACCGCTTTTGTCACTGTTCGCCTTTTTGATGGCCCCTTTTATTATAGTAAATTGACTCAGATTTCGAAATCAAAATTTTAATTTTAATCGTGACATTTTTAAAATTTTAAAATCATAATTCAGTGTTTTACAAAAAAAATTATATGGAACCGCAATCAAAATATTATAATTACATTATAATAAATATCGAATGGTTTGTGTCAGTTTTCAACAAATACCTTATGCTGATTTTAGGGTTTTAAAAAATAAGTAACATAGCTATCACTTATTTATATTTTAGTAAATAATATACAGTAAAACCTCCATATAAAGTACATCCACTAAAAAGTACACCTCTCCTAAAGGTACAAAAATATAAAAATGAGCCGCATTTGTGATTTTAAGGGGCATTGACTCTTTATACAAGGTAAATCGCTTTAAAACACACAATTTTATTTATATAATTTTAAAAAATATTAATTAACTCAAAAGAAAGAATTTTAACGCTTATTTTGAATATCATATATTTATTTTAATCTCTAAAAGTTCAACCCATAACTAATTGTGAAGGAAAACAAATGATTTCAAAACTTATTATTTATGCTAAAACCGCAGGATTAATTGAAGAGAGCTTCACTTATTGCAGTTTATTGAGAAAGTAAGAAAAGAGCAAGAGAAGAATAAAAGAAAAACAAAAATTTATGAATTTTTAACTAAAAAATAATTGTTGTGCCTTGTTGTATTTCTGTGAAAAAAGTTGTTTATTTTTTAATAAAGTTGTGTCCCCGAAACAAGAGTATTTTATAAAGATAAACAAAGAGTGTATTTGCTCTTTTCGTGTTGAATTGATAAATAAACCTTTATTTTTTGACTGAAACATTTTATTTCCTAGAATTTTAAACTTCAAACAGTTACCAAATATAAAAACCCTTTATTTTTATTGAATACGGTGCGTCAATTTTTTGTTTTAAAATATTTCTCTTATAAGTATACCTACCCTTAAGAAATACACACGAAGAAGAATTGTTTGCAAATAGGGTGTACTTTATATGGAGGTTTTACTGTATATATAAACAAAATAAAAATTAGCAGATCTCTTATCAATATTTTATAATTTTTTGTTCATACATTTTCATTTACATTGTTCATTTACATTTTCATAATACTTTATTAAACGTTTTTTAAAAAGTATATATAGTTAATTAGTATGTGGTTGGTTCATTAAGTGCTCGGTTTGACATAGAAATAATTGAGAACACAAAGTTTTTATTCATAATACGTAAAATTCATGTAACACAGGCATCATCTTTCGATATTGGAACATTTCTGAATTTTCGTATTTTGGTCCGTACAATTTCTAAAAAATGGCAGTAATATTGTGCGTTCAATTTAACACCAGTGGCGGCGAAATCTAACATGATTATTCCGATAGAATCCCAAAAAACTGACATTATCATTGTTTTTAGATGCGTGTACTACTTCTGAGTTTCTTCATAGACTATTCGGCGGATAATTTCCACTCACTGGATGATCGCTTTGACTCCGGGATGTAAAGAGACAATTGGATTTCATCTTCAGTAACAATGTTATATAGGAAATTGCGTCCATATTCATTATAAATCTGTAAATTGTTACTACAGCACTGTAAACATCTTTCTATCATCTCAGATGTTAAGAACACTCGTACAATACCTTTCATAATACTGTGAACTTTACCATCAATTATATTAAGCCTCTTGAATAATGAATTTACATTAATTCTGCGTTTTTCCTGTACGATTTCTACTAATTTTTCTGTATTTTTTTCAGGAATTTCATCTGGTCAACCGTACCCTTACTCATCAAAACTCACTTTCTGTCACCTTTAAATTCGAACAGTGCTATATGATGGCTCATCCTTACCATATATATTCTTTAATTCCTTGAAAATTTATTTGACGGTTTTCTTCTTTAAAACTAAAAATTTTATTATACTTTTGTATTCAACAACTTCCATGCTTTTTTTCAAAAAATTGCTGAAAATAATTATTAATTAATTATTACAAAAAAACAAGATCTTTATATTTAACTATTTTTATATATTGTCAAAAATTCGTTAATTTTAGACGACTATTTAATGAACCAACCAAGTACTTTTTACATTTTTTTATTTTATATTTTGTTCTTTAATAAAATTAAATATATTGCTTTAAAGTTCAATTTAAAATTTTTTTTTAATGTTGAAAGGTGCCTCGTTATTTTTTTTTCCTCGGGCCTCGAATTTTTGTGAACGGCCCTGCATATAATTATTTAATCAACAAATTTTAGAATTTTAAATAGTGTTCAAATACTGTAAAAATTGATGGTAATGTCAAATATAAAAAATAAATAAATTCCCATTTTCCACTTTCAGGTTAACCAAAATTTTTGTCACAAACATATTAAATGAAATGCCGATAATGAGAAAAACTATTAAAATTTCATTTAAATAAAAATATGACAATTTTTAGAAAATACATTCGAACAAATTTTAGTTACTTTCCAATTAAAAACTATTTTGTTTTAATTGAACAATGAAAATGCTTACATTTTAATGAGTTAGAAATTTTAAAATTACAAAAGAATTTCTGTGTCTCTTCATATTCAGCAAAATAAATTCAATCTGATAAAGCTTCCAGCTGATTTTTTTTCAATCAAACAAATTTAATCAAGATAATAAAAATGAAAACATATTTTTTAAACAATAAAATACAATTTCAGTAGCTTACCAAAACAAAGACAAATTTGGATTTTAAATGACATTGATTTTAAACGTTTGTTAGGATTTATTAGGTCGTGAACAATGATAAATTAAATTTCAATTTAATTATATAATTATTGTCATGCATACGCCAGTATGTCGGTTTCACTAATATTTTGATTTCTAGCGCAATTTCAAGCAGTTTTATATACTCATACACTTAATAATTATTGTGAACAAGGCCGGTGCAAACAGTGCGACCGTACAAGGCCCCTCACTGGTAATAACCCTGTCATTTCCGTTTTTAAATAAAATATTATTAATAAATTATTTTTATCTTTTGTTTTTGAAAAAAATTACCATAAATAACTTTAAAATTATTTAAAATATAATTAATTCATTTTTAATTAGTAAAATTCTTTACTCTAATATTAATATATGTATATAGTAAAACTAAAACAACGATTTTTGATTCTAACTATGACAATTTTACAAGACGATGTTGATTGCCTTGACTTATTTAATGAAATCAAGTTTTGTCGAACAGTTTTGCTTTCCAAAATCACAATATCACAAACATTTATTTAAAAATAATTTTTATCGAATTGTATCCAAATTTTGTTACTGCCTTAAAAATAATATTAACTTTACCTATTAACGTCGCATCTGTAGAAAAATCTTTCTCAAAATTCTAAATAATAAAAAATTATTTGAGATCAACTGTTAGTCAAGCACGTTTTACCTCTTTAGCCCTTTATTATCAAAATGATAGTATTCCGAAGTTTTGATTTATTTTCACAAATTAATTTATAAACGTTTTTTTAAGTTCATTTCAAGATGGATTTTATTCTGTTGCGTCCCTAACAATAGTTTAACTACATGAACTGCGTTAGTTATCCATCTTGGTAGCCTAAAATCATTCTCGTTTGTGCATAAATTTATATTCTTTCTGAAACTTTACAAAATCCTTGAGTTCCACAAAACCCTTGTAAAAGCTCACATAATAACTGATAAGAATACTTTTTTATTACTTTTTTTATGCTATATGAATCAGTCTATTCTGGAATCGGGATCACGTTTCATAATTTTTCACATAAAAATATAAAGACAAAACTCTCCAGCTGTCCAGGAAATTAGAAAACTTAGTTTTAAATGTTGATCAAAATGTGTAACGTGCTCTCAAATTCCAAAGAGACCCAAGGAAAATTTGTGCACAGTATAAAAAAATATTCAAATAATTCATGAAAAAAGGCATCCAAGATCATAGTTTTAAAGAAAAATTTAATATGAAATCAATGTTTTTATTTACCGTGGTTTTTTATATCCTGGAACCTATAATAAGATTTTGTATGAGTTCCTTGCCTTTTTACGCGGGTTTTTGTAAAATGCTTCAACCGCATAAATTTGGGGATGAATTTGCCGATAGTTTTAGCTTTTGCTATGATAACCTATCCAATAAGTCACAAAATCAGGCTTTTGAGCATGTGGATGTATTTCTTCCTGAGTCAATATTTTTCCATGATAAACTTCATGTTGCTGTCACCCAAGTGGGAACGCTAATGCTTTTGTTGGAAACACTATATCTAGGAAGATGACTAGAAGATTCAAAAACCTACACAAAAATGTTATGATTAAAAGACTTTTAAAATGAAATTTTCCATGTCATTCAGCTAGACATCAAAAACGGCTCACAGGAAGCAAACTAGTTTAAATCTAAGAGAGATAAATTACAGAGCCGGGCCGACATTTTTAACCCTTTAAGTGCGGAATAAAATTTCATGAAATGTCATGAAATGAGTCAATTATCCAACAAAAATTAATGTTCAAAATTCAATTGCGAAAATTTTTATTTGTATATGGACAGTTCCTGCTGCATCTATATTCATATTCAAAAATATTTATTGTTATTATTATCCATGAAAAAAATCAAAGTGAAAAAATTTGGATTTTTTATAGATTTATATATTTAAAATTAATTACAATATGAAATATAAAACATATTAAAAATATACAACTTATAATAACCATATAAACATACTGTAATATACTAATTTTATCTGAAAACAAAATAAAATACAGTTAAAAATAAAATTTTTCGAAAATCTTTATATTCTAAACTACTTACAATGATTCTTAATTCAAACTTTGACAACTTTTTTTGTATTTGACTTTTGTATGATAGTCTTTGAAACATGGCTTAACACATAACGCAGGTTTCCCAATACATTGTTCACAATAGAAAGAAGTTTGCTTTCTTGTACAAACTCCTTTTCCCTTTTTCTTACATGATGAAGGCATTATACTGCAACATTGACAGTTGGCTTGATATTTTTTACCATCATACTTTGCAGCAAAATGCTCATTTAACAATATTCGAGTTTTCGTTGGATCGTTTATTCATCTTCCTCTTCTGGTAGTTGGTTTTTTTAGATATTCGGTTAATAAACCGTCAATTACATTTTCATGAAATTTCTTTTGAGTGATTTTTCGAGAATTTTGTATGTTATAGAATATATATTAAATTTTAATGCCACTTCTATCACAAAATGCCATAATGTTTGGTACCAATTTTTGTGCCGCCTATCAAATGGATATGTTGCACAAAGTTGATCAAATCTATCAACACCTCCCATATTCGCATTATAAATTCTTTGAATGTTAGGTTTTATGACTAAGCTACGGTCAGCATGTTTGGAGCGTACAGGCACTTCCGTAACACCAGCATTTCCAACAGTAAAAAGCAATTTTACCTTTCCTGTATCTTGCCAGGCACATGCGAGCATCTTTTTATGTTTATTTTCCCATAAAACAGGAAGGCTTCCTTTTTTCATTTTCATTTTCATTTTCTTCATTTCGGCAGGTAATTGCTTTCTATTAGCTCGAACAGTTCCACAACCATCAATTTTATCCTATTTCAATCTTTTGTAAAGTTCTACACTTGTGTAAAAATTGTCTGTATAAACTACATGACATTTATTTTTATAACCATTCAGTAATTTATTTACAACTCTAAATTCTAATCTTTCATTTAGAGGCTCGGATTGCTTTCCTTTACAGACATCAAGCTTCAGAAGAAAGCCTGTTTTAGAATCACACAGTGACCAAACTTTGATTCCCCACTTCGAACTGGACTTAGATGGCAGATATTGTTTTATATATAATCGTCCTTTGAACTTTACCATCGACTCATCGACACATACTTCTTTGTTGCTTTTATAATCATATGTAGAAGTTTTTCTACCATATTTATAATGGGTCGTATTTTGAACAGGCGATATTCTTTTCTGTTTTCCTCATTATTTGCAAAATGCAAAAATGACCTAATCAATTGATCATGGTCTCTCTTCATAATTTGTGAAAATCCGGGAGTTTCCGTGAGCTCAAAGGAATCTTGATATTATTCTTGACCTGAAATTTTATGTACTAAGCCCATTCCAATCTCAGTAGCCACAAACCCCTTCATATCAATTGCATTGATTTCTTTCCATTTTTTGAAACGAGATTTTGGTGGAATTGTCTCAATGGCTGCCAATTTACTCCTGGCATATCGATTTGTTTCTACAGCAACATGCTCAAATATTGATTCTGGAAAAAATTTGTAGAAACAATCGACAGGTTTCAAATTTTCAAACCCAATAATCTTATGTTCTCCACTAAATTCCGGTATTCTGTCCAAATCACAAATAGTTGGGTCTTGAACATCCTTCACAACATGCCATTCAGAACCAGATCCAATTGTGCTAGATCTAGGCCTTTTGCAAGATATTGGAACAACTATTTCCCCGTCGCAATCGCCATCCCCATCGATTTCACAAACCTCAATAGTAATTTCTTTATCTTCTTCGTTATTATCCTTATTACCATCTCCCTCGCACTCTTCGCTAGTTTCTCGGTCCTCGTTGTCATCGCTAATTTCCTTGTTGCTATTTTCATTTTCTGTATCCTCTTCATATTTACTGTCACTTTCATGAAGACTTTTTTTAATTTTTCTATCAGTATTTTTACGTGATAGATGCATATCTTTGGGGATCTAAAATAATATTTGCTTAGTATAAGTATGATTTAACACAAATGGATAATTGATTTAAAGTAATTACCAATATTTTAAGAAAATTTATTGTAAACCAAAAAATAAAGATACGTCAACAATCCATACTCTCCCTTCAAAGCCTTTTGTCGTAAACATAAAAAATAACGAGTATTCCATTTTTAGTTTATCAATCACTCAAATAGATTTTATTAGTTGTAGAGAATCGTTATATTCTCTGAATAAATTAAATTGTGCCTAAAATACCATTAAAAACATATTGTAGTATGTATTCCGCTATATTTGCAACTCGCACATAAAGAGACGCGTTTGTATGGGGCGTGAGATATATCGGCACCTCGCACTTACGGCAATGTGCTATGATGCGGATATTTCCGCTCCTCGCATCTAAAGGGTTAAGTAAAATCGAAAAAATATCCCAGTTTTTGGATGTGAACCTTCTAAAAACAGACCTTCTGAAAATCCTTCAATTAATTACAATAATATGTAAATTGCATAAAACTTTTTTTAAAGTATGTCAGTAACCTTTGCATTAGCAGAAAGATCATTCAGCAAACTTAAATTAGTAAAAAAATATTTAAGGTCTTCAATAGGTCTAGAAATATCTAGCAGTTCATGTCCTCTTTCAATTGAAAAAGAAGTAACGCAATCGTATAATTTCCCAAGAAATACTGGGCATCTCGACTCCTTGAAACAAAAAAGGATTACGTTGAAATAGTACTTGCCTCTTTTTTGTAATTTAAAATTAAATTTAAGTTAAAATTATAGTCATTTTCAGAAATTACTTTCTGAATTTTATCTATAGATGCCTTTTTCTGCCATGAAATTTTCTGTTTCGGTTCATGCTTTTGTTTTTCTATGTCAATTTTATGTTTATAGGTGTTTTATGATAATTTTTACATAGTATTTGAAAATAAATATCATATCTTTTATATTTCTTTTTTCTTGACAAATTTGTTTTTTAGGCAAATACTAACATTTGTCTCTGAAAATTCCCGTATACACAAAAGACTCAAAGTTCATCTTTGAAAAAACGAGAGCATAATAAAGACTTTGTTCTAGGCGCAGTTTTAATTCTCAATTATAAATTATAAAATTTCAATAAAATTTTCTGATAAGTTTTTGGTAAATATTTGATAGTTAAGCTATTTTAAGTAATATAATTTTTAATAAAAAATTTTTGATTATACTTAAAATGCTTAAAAGAGGGCGCTGGCCTGAAAAAGGCGTGAATAATTAATTTAAACAAATATATTTTTATCATTAAAATCTTTGATTTTTACCTTTGATTTGTTTTAAAAATTTCATCTATTTTTATTCTTTTATAGTCTGAAAATTTTAAAATTTAACAATTAGTTTTGCTTTTATCATATAACATGATATTTCGGTTTTAATGTTATATAACATTTCGATGTATAATTTCTATGATTTCACTAAGTAGTTCTTTTAAAATTGATATTTATTTTTGTAAATGTAATATTTCAAAAATAGATTTCATACTATAGAAAACACATTTTTCTAATGCCTGAAAAAATAATAAAAATGAAATGTATTTTTGAAATATTACATTTACAAAAATAAATAGCAACTTAGTGAACTCATAGAAATTATACATCGGACTAATATATAACATTAAAACCGAAATGTCATGTTATATAATAAAAGCAAAATTAATTGTAAAATTTTTATTGTTATTTAATATATAATTAACGAATTACTGACAAAAACGCGCAGATTTGGTAAATGCTATTATAATTATAACTTTTAATTAATCCAGCATACTTTATTTTTGTCAACAAAAAATAAAAAAAAATTTTTCATATCTTCTGTTAGTAAATAAAGATAATAATAGTTTAATTGAAGCATGAATCATAAAAAAATGCCGGGAAAAATATTTCTCCCCCGTGTAAAATCACAAGTAAAACAATTTTGATATATTTTGTTTTAATATTGCATCGATTGATGAAAGTATATCATTTCGATTATACTAAATCAATTATCATTATTAAATTTTTATCCCCCAGCCATATTTCCCCTGAAAATGATTCACTCTCAATTCCAGCTTAGTGCACTGTCTTGTGGTCTATATCAACACCCAACGTGCCTCTGCATTTGTTTTAATCCATCAGGATTATCCCTTACCGTCAAGTCAATCATTCATATTAAAATGAACTAATTTTCAAATATTTATTATTTTTTAAAACAAACAACAAATAATCGAATTGAAAACTGTTTTGTATTTCTTTTTTGTTGACTGTAGATTTCAGCTATTATGAAAGTGTTTTTTATAAATTATTAAATATTAATACTTTTTCACACTCTGTCTGATCTAGAGTTTCAGAGTTTTATGAACAAAGATTTGTTGTTTTAATTAATTAATTCAAATAATTACAAAATCATATTTTTAATGTAATGTGATTAAAGCTAACCAAAAAGAAATCAATTAAAAATTGTTTAATTAACAACTTACAGTGGGGAAAGTTTTGTTATAATTTGATCAGTTTTCATCAGAAAATAAGAAATTAAATGCAATATATACATGAAATACAAAAAATAACAAAACCGTTTTTAAAAATATCATTATCCGATTTTTCTGCTAAAGGAAATGAAATATTTTTAAAAATATTTACGCTTTTATTCAACATTTGCCAAAACTGTAAAATAAAATTTAAATCATTTTCCAAATATTTTACAAAATTAAAAATAAAAATCTCTGAATAAATTAAATTTCCAAGGGATTTATGAAGCAAATTACACACACACACACACACACACACATATATATATATATATATATATATATATATAAGTGTTTATTATTATTATTATTATTATTATTATTATTATTATTATTATTATTATTATTATTATATGAAAAATTTATAATAAAATTCATTTGTTATTTTTTGTTATCTTTCACATTTTCATTTTTTGATGATATTCCACTTATTTTTATTTTGAAAAGATATAAAAAATTTATTTCTGTACAATTTTCAGTTTTTCCTTTATCAATTTTAATATTGTTATTCATTAAAAGTAATTACATATACAGTTTCTTAGTTAGTGGTTATCACGCGACGGATAAACGCTAAGTTAATGTTGAAGATCGCGAACTGCTAACTTAAAGGACAAGCGATAACAAGATCGAATTATGTTATATATGAGTACTATAAGGTTTAAAAATAGAATTTATCCTCAGTTTCCCGCCTTCACTTTCCGCAATCACCACTTTAAGAACGACAGTCTTAGTGCGCTTATTTAATACATTTGTTTAGGATTTTTATATTTTTATATATCAATAAGAACGGATATAACTATTTTTATATAATAATAAAATTATTAAATTTTTAAACAAAATAAATTAATTAATAAAAATGATATTTTTTTCATTTTGCCCTAAGTTATTTTATCTCGTACATCTAACTGAGAGATGTGTGGTAGCAACTATCTCGTTTTTATTATCATGTTGATCTGTCATTCGACAATAAGGTAGCTTTGCTTCGGCTATGTTCGGTAAGGAAATTTTTATGTATTTTATAAATTTATTTTAAGTACTTATTTGCATCATTTTTGATGAGGATATTATGTTAATCATATTATTATTATTATTATTATTATTATTATTATTATTATTAATATTAATAATAATAATAATAATAATAATAATAATAATAATAATAATAATAATAATAATAATAATAATAATAATAACAATAATAATAGTAAACAAATGATTTTCTCTTAGGCAATCATTTATGATTGTTTCTTATATATATATGGCTTGACAGTAACTACATGGCATTTTTAATCCTTATTAAAGATGTTCCGAAAATTCGTGATTATCCTTTAAGGTTTTATTTAGTGATTAACATTTAAAAACAGGACTTTATTACCTTTCTCTGAATTATCAGTAAAATCTGGTCATCTCGGCACTATTTAACTTTGTTTATCCTCATTTCATACTATAGATTAATAGTTTTTATTTATTTAACACAAATTCTCGCACAGCCTTTTCAAGGGTTTTATATAACATTTATTTTTATATCTAACACTTTAAAAACATGAAAGTTCTTTTTTTATATAGAAACGGATCCACAATCAAGAAACTGCTCTCCTAATTTCAGTGTGAAAACCAATGAAGAAAGTTTAGATTCGCTGAAGACAGATTCACTAAGCACAAATCCAAACAGAAATTCCCAAAAGAGGTCATTACAACTTTGGCAGTTTTTGAAATCCCTTCTAGATAATCACAAAAATATTCACATTATCACTTGGACAGGGAAAAGTTTGGAGTTTAAATTAATAGATCCAGAAGAAGTAAATAAATATCTTGTGTAAAAATAATATACGTAACGTTTATTCAATTTTATTTCTTTATCCATTTTAACACGAAATATACATCGGCAGCTTTTTGTGAGAATTTGATGTAAATATTAGTTTATAACGTGTATTAGTGATTTGGTTACTTATTTTCTTTATATTTTCCTTTTTGTGATACTCAGCCTTAAAATGTTTATGATTTTTCAAATCCTGTTTTCCTCAATTTCTTGATAATCAGCTTTAAAATTAAAATATCTGACAAATCTCAATGCAAAGGTACACATCGAGAATTGCAATTCAATGTGTTTTAAACAGAAGCTTTTATTAGCGGCCGTGGCACCCGTATTTCTTTGTTGTTTTCAGTGAGTCAATGTGGCATCCGGGCTCCATGTTTTTTTAACAAATATCATTGATTGAAGGTAACGAGAAATTGTCATGCATTACTGTTTATCATCTTGGTGAATTCTCTAGATGACTGTCTTCCTTCAACACAGTTTTTAGATGACCCTTGTAATAATAGAAAGCTGACCAGAGCGCGGGAGTGTCGTCGGGCTTGAAATTACCATTTTTAAACTTGGAAAACCTTTTTAGAGAAGTAAAGTCACCTAAATTCCGAGTTCTTTCAGTAACCTTCTAGTCTCGATAAAAGGGAAGAATAGATGTCGAAAATTCTGAATTTTGCTACCAGGAAATTCAATTTTTTGAGCCTGAAATATGAGACAAACGAAGGTATTAAAGAAAATGGTAACAGTATGTTTGTAGTACAAAAAAAGCATTATAAAGTGACGAATAATAGACAATTTACTGTAAAAAAACACAAAAATAAAAACACTACGAACTTAAAAAACTTATTAGAATTACAAAAAAATAAAGATTAATAATTCTGGTTCAAAAAATTTAGAAGCTTGAAGATCCACTTCTTAAACCAGTGTTACCAAAACCTTTTAGCTCACTGCTCACAAAATATTGAAAAAATATATCAGGACTTAAAAAAAGAATGTCTAAAATCTGACAAACCTCAAACAATATTTAAATAAAAAAACTGATTCGCACTTTGTTGAAAAATTCAAAGAAATTTACCGTATTTTTATCAAATGGTACATCTTGACAAATTTTGAAATAATTTTTTTTATTACTAAAAAAATATTTCAAAGAGACTCGCAGTTTGTGTGCCACTGTACTAAATTGGCAAATTGTTTTTTTTACTTTCAAACCATAGTTTTTTTTTAGTTGAAATAAAATTTATCAAAAACCCAGCATAATTATTTTAATTCATTTCGTTGACTAATTTTACTAATAATAATAATTAAGGTAGCCAAGTTATGGGGACTTCAGAAAAATCGGCCAGCCATGAATTATGACAAACTGAGTCGTTCACTTCGTTACTATTATGAAAAGGGCATCATGCAAAAAGTTGCTGGGGAACGATACATGTATAAATTCATTTGTGACCCTTCGGTTTTACTTCAAAACAATTGCAAGCTAAAAGAATTGGATAACTACAACAAATCTCTCTCATTATCAAGTGACATTGAATACAAATCTCAGGTCCACTCAAGTTCCAGAAAGAAATCTCAGAAAATCCCAAATCCCAACATAAAAAAAAGATCTCAGTTACCAAAAAAGAATTCCAGATTGTTGAATTTACAGAAATATCAAAATTCCGTGTCGGATTCATTGGAAATGCTAAAGAAATCAGATGAATTCCTACAATTCCCATTAAGTATCGAACAAACAAAATACAATTCCCCGAATGTAAATTATAAACCTTATCCACATTTCAGGTTTCCCGAATCAGAAACTGTCAATTCTTCATCGAATAATCCTAATCAAAGTGATCATCGAGATTTCTCTTCGTCTTTAGATTCATTTAAAAAATATTGCTCCAACAATTGTACGCCAACATCACAAACCAGTGACTTCACCATGCCATCATATGGTGTTTATGAGCACCTTCTTCCAGGCGGGATTCCAAATATCAGTCCCCCATATAGCATTATCCCGACTCCCTCCATCCAGGATTGCAACTATGTGCCACAGCTGTCAAATTATCAAATCTGGGATCAACATTATCCAAATAAATTCCAAAATTCTCAAGTTAATCAATACTGGCTAAGAAATTATTGTGACTTTTGATTAATCAATTATTACACAAAAATTGATTTTAGTATTTCATGAGTGAAGCTTCGGAAATTTGTCCGATGAAATATATTTAGAATTGTGACTAAATTTAGTATTATTATTATTATTATCATTATTATTATTTAAAATTTTATTAAATATAACAAGTCTTTTACATTGATAAGAAAATGCTTTACATGAAGCATGCAATTCGTACTGCAATCAGAATAAAGATAGACGAAATCAAATGTTATAATGAATGAATTTGCTCAATCACTCCTCATTGCTATTTGCGATTTCTGAATTTTTCTTACGCTTGTGGTGTGGTAAAAATTCATCGGAATTTTTCTCTAGCTTTGCAATCTTCATGCAGTATTCAGCATCTGTGACTTGCCACTGTAGTACGAGTAACTAATTTGAATATAATCTATTCAGTATTTGATTCTTTTCTAGATTATAAGTGTGACTTTTACAAAGTATAAAGGTCAGATTAGCTATATATAATTTATAAACATAGAAAATGGTAAAGTTCAAAAAACATTAAAATATCTACAAAAAAAATATTTCCGATTTCAATGGCAATACGACTTCTAATATTTATTTTATTATATTTACATTGAATTATTTTAATTAATTGAAGAAGTCTGATAGAATGCCATGCACGTGGTAGTACCATATTTTGGCAGAGTGCATGATATTGCTCATAGCACATTCTTTCAGCAGACCTTCTGTTTTAATTACATCGATTCCAAGTTTGGAGGAACTGATCCTAATGCTCCGATTATGCAGGTAAAAAGTTCTACTTTATATTCAAGTTTGGCATTCTGTATTTCTCTCTGAAGTGAGCTATATTTTTCAATATTTCCTTTGTTGGACGTATCGGAGTTTTCGAATTTCAGAATTTACTTTTCCCACTAATGTGACCTTCACTATTTACAGCTAGGGATAACTACCGAATACGTCGCACGATTTTAGTAACCATTATGTACCCATGATCGAAATCACGTTGGTACTGTACACAATGGCCGAATGCCATTCGAGCAGGTGAGCTCTATTACTAACACTACTCCCCGAAGGACCTTCGTCTTCCCGGTTACCCGCTGCCGTTAGAAGGGTTTACGCTTCCATCCATTAGCTTATTTTGCTTTTTAATCCCGGAGAGAAATTCATGGACGCTACTTAGGCCCCTGTACCGAGTTATCAGGTTTTATACCTTTTGTTCGCACCACACCTCTCCTAGACAAATTTATTTAATTTTAGTTTCAACATTGAAGAAAAAAACAATTATATTACAGATAAATTTGATTAACAAAAAATGGGTTCATAGTCATTAACAACAATTTGTCAAGGGTGGATAATTCAGGCGTGTTCTTCGATATCACCGGAACTAGTTTCGACTTCCCCGTTAATCTTCCTCGTCGATGTCTGTCGGGAGATATCTCCGCTTTGCCGGCCTATAAGGCGGAGGATCTGCTGGGCGGTTGTCCTCTCTCCGAGTCGAGGGACCCGCTACTTCTTGGGAGGAGATGTTGTTGGATACTTCGCCTGTGAGAATGGCGATGTCCTCGGGCCCGAGCCCTAATTCATCGAGGATTTGAGTGACCGGAAATGGTTCCGGATCCTCATCCACTAGATTGATGTGGATGGACTGGGCAGGCGATCGGAAAACGATGTTAGGGGCGTAACAGATATCGGGGTCGAGCTCTGGGAATTCAAATTCTTGGTATGGGGAGGCATATCATTGATCCGGCAGGGGATTTCGGTAGGTTCGGCTTCTCTAATGAGTTCTTCCTCCCGACGACGTTGATCGCGACGTCGCCGGTTTCGATTTGGCCGTCGCCGAGCCAAGTTCGCGACGGGATTTTCCGTGACTTCAGTAGGTGGTTGAGGGAGAACTGGCGTTACTACGTGGATGGGAGTTTCTGGAGTTGGATTGATGGAGAATGGAGGAGGAAGAAGGACATCTGTGACGGGGAGGTGATGGGCCGGAATGACATTTAATTGGCTAGCCCAGACACTTCCCGGGACGTGAGTTCGGAGCTCAGCGTCCGTGAACGCACGTCGTAGAGCAGTTGCTTGTTCCTTGATTAGCAGCCGCTGGCTGCGTGATTCAGCGATCAGTTCATCGCGAGCTCGAGTGAGCCGTTCGATCTTTTGTCTCAATGCCTTCACGGCTTCCGGTGGGGCCCAGGTGCCCTTTATTCGCTCGTACTTCGCGTTGAGCTCACTGTGCTTCTGTTTGAGCTCCTCGTATTTATGGCGGATCGCCACGATAGAGGGGGGAAGACGGGGTATCCTTGGTAGATCGTTTGGTTCTGCACGGCTATGGTTATTCATACTAAAAATAAAAACAGGAAATTTAAAAGCGGAGTTCTCTGAGAGGTGAGGTGGTAAAAGGGGTATGGATACATCAGGGAGGGACTTCGAGGGGGATTTTATAATCTGTCCCTACTGTTACCGCGAGTTCGTTTATGGTTAGACTGAATGAGGTTATTGAAACTGAGTCGGCTTATCTTGAATAATGGTCGTTCCTTTTAACGAAATTGGTATCCGAAAACCGCTAATCGCAGTGACGACATCGTACAAATATTTGTTGGTTAGGCGGATTGTTGCTATCGATTATATTTTAATTACACCCCCTTGAAACGAAAAGTTGCTCGGGGTTCCCTTTTAGTGCGTTTATCGGTACGGCGTTCTCTGATAGAATCCACACTATCCGCGTCATCTATATTCACCTTAGGTTTTAGTTCGAGTCGAATTTAGTTGATAATTTTCCTCTAACATTCTGGTTTCTCAGGAAATTATGAGGCCTATTCTATATTTAAGTCACGGGTTTCATTACCAATTTTCCGTCGTCTGTGGAACTTCCTCAGCGACACATGTCCGGTTCAAAGCACCTCTTGCCAAGCCTCTCAAATTGGGCCATGTTGGACTCAGTAGGGTGTAGAATCTTTATGAAACCCTGGATGTTACTCACCAGTGGTGCTGGAAATTTACCGATTCTTGAATGTTGTGGTTCATCATGAATATTTTATTAAATTATTATTAAAATACATCCCTCATTTATCATTACATTGAATTGCAAGTATTTTCCTGTATATTATTATTAAAATTTAATTTAATTATTTCCTGTCGTATGCCCTTGCTAATAATTAATTTACCCAAAGGGAAATATTTAATCACTCCAGGACATGAATATCTTATTAAAATAGTGCTACTAAACCGTAATGTCTACACTTAACTTTTACCAAAAAAAAATATTTACAGTTAATGAGCTAATTTAATTATCCATAGTTAATTAATTGGACATAAACCCTTACCTAATAATGCAATTCAAATCACGACTGGGTTGTATTAGTCGTTCCGTCTAGGCAATTCAGAGTATGTCCGTGATGAATTTTACGTGGTTTGTACGATTAATGTCTAGTTTATGTTCGAATTCTTATTGTTCACTTATGCGTGACTGCCATTATGGTACGTAGGTTTAATATTATTGATTTATTTGACGATGTATCGGTTTACTGTGAATACAGGTTTTGGAGTGAACTTTCGACTTGAGGGAGGGTAGATATAGAAAGTTTACAAGTTGATAACTTAGGATCCCTATGTGCTGTCACTCCCGTTGAGTTATAAACTCTATGTTTTGACTATCGCGACGCATTACAACGACTCTGTTAGTTTATTTGGCTTTCATACTCTTGGATTTTATTCATACCACCTTTCTTACGCTTGACTGTAATTATACCATAACCCTGCTACCCAGTCCTTATCATTTAGTCCGACAATGAAAAAATGCTGTCTGATCCATTCGTGATCATCCTTAAATTCCCCCTGACTGTGTTGTCGCATGATCCTTGATTTTAATCCGACTCGTTCCGGCCACTTTTCAGCAGCCGCCCCGAGTATACAACGGCGCCATGCGTAGCGGTCCTGTGCATAACGCCAGACCCGACTGCGACTGCCGAGGGGTTCACGAGGCATAACCCGCGAGCTCAACTAAGGGTTTTCACCCACTAGCCGGCCCGAGATCCGTCCCATGAACCGTCTATTGCTATACTAATATCATATATGAATTTAATAGGGGTCGGACGATACATAATAGTAGAATTAACATAGAAATGAACGAGACATTTAATTTTAAACCTATGAACATTATGATAAAGACACATAAAAGTTACAGTAAAAATATATAACACAACAAACAAATGCCTTACGTTTTAAAATTTTTGATTCCTCGTAAAGGTTGATAGTTTTTAAATTGGCATAAAAGTTAAAAGTAATGGAATTCATCACTGTATTTATACTATTTTCATGCATGTGTGCGACCAATAGGCGATTTTTCGCCATTTTTAGGGCTTTTTAATTATTTTATTACTTTAAAATTGTTTTTATTATTTTTTGTATATTTTTCTTTATTTTTTGATATATAATTTATTTTACGTTTGAATTTTACTTTTATTATTATTTTCTTGTCATGTTATTTTTAGCCCTTTTTATTTGTTTTCTGGCCGCCGCTTCTGCCTATGGTTTTTCTAAACCTTATTTTGCAAGGTTTTGGCAGTTTATTTTATTTTTCGTATGTTTCTTTTGCATCTGTAGGCATTTTCCGAATTTTGATTAATTATTTGTTTTTATTTAATTTTGTTATGTTTTTAATTTGTTTTAATTAATATGTTTTTCATTAAATTTTGGTCTCTTCGTGCGGTGCATGTTTGTGTACAGTGATTTGTTCCATTACCTTTAATTTATTTTAAATTTAAATTTTTTTATTTTTTGTTTAAATTGTGGCTCTGGGCCCAACACCTTTATCAGTCAACTCAAAGTTTGATAAAGAATCAATCGGACATTTGATGTCTATCATAAATATTATCTTTTTTTCAGTGTCAGCAATGATGAGGTCGGATACGCTCTTTTTGTTTGATGAACTCTACCTAACTGTATGACATGAGACATAGTTTCTTCTTCTTTACGACATCGCCTGCAAAGTCTAGCCTCTCCTTTTCTATAAGGAGTTATATTAATGCTAAGAGTATTTGTTTGTGCCCGGTGGATAAAATTCCATGCAAATTCAAAAAGACTGTTTTTGAAAACTGCTTTATTGATTTTAGGCGATAATTTTTAATAGTCGCTGCAATCATGTCACTTTTATTACTTTGCCTCCATTTTTGTACATATGAATCATGCAATGCAGAGTGTAAAATATTTGAGATTGCTTGTCGAAATGTAAGTGTTAGTATAAAAGTTCCTTGAGACTTTGTTGTCAGATATAATGCAGCATCTTCTTTAACGAGTTGGAAAGAAATCGAAATTGAATGTTCACTTTCAAAGAAGATTATAGATGTACTTGCCATTTGAAATCTCGTTTTCCTTCCACCGTTAATTATTTCATTTGCTACTCCATTAATCCAGTCGAAATTTTCTTGAAGTGTAAGATCCTTCACTCTGAGACGAAGACCCGTTATAAATTTTAGTGAATCAATATTAATTTTCCTAGAATATTCGCAATTCGAAGTAAAAAGTCGGATAAAGGTCACGATTGTTTTGGTATGGTACTCATCAAGTAAATCAACACATGAATCTCCTTTATTTTCAGTTGATTTACACAAATATACGTCTCAGAATTGTATGATAAATTTAACATTCGTCTTAAGTGACTACTTAGTTTACTTGAGTTATTTACTAAGAGGTTGGTATTTCCTCGAGGAGTCGATAAAGCACTCGTTTAAATTTCGCGTGTACGGAAAGGAAATATTAATCGCGAATAAATGAATATTTTGTAAGCCTTGAGCTTTTGCCAACCGTATAACTCAGAATTGGCAATCTTGTTTGCATCACTGACAACATTTTAAATAATCTCATAAGGACTTTGATCATTATCCTCGTCCACTCGAGCGCCATGATATTTGTAGAATTCTTTCGACAATAATTTTTTTTAGTATTTTCATTAATCAAAATTTCGCCATATATGTGAACTCTGGGAAATTGTATGTAGCCACACTTCTCAGGTCGGTATTCAAATTCTATTTCTGCAAAAGTTTCAACAGCAATATCTACAATTTGCTGAAGGTCATCAATATTTTTTGCAACAAGTGAAATATCATCAGTGTAAGCTAAGACTTGAATAAGTGAATTACCAATCATGAATGATTCAATGCGTGATCTACTTATTGCTTCAAGGACAGGATTGATTGCTATCGAGAAGAGAATAATTGATAGAGGGCATCCCTTCTTAACTCCTCTCTTAATTGAAAGATTAGGTGTCAAAAATGATCCACAGCTGTAGAAAGAGCAAGGATCAGTATATAGCAATTTAATAATCGTAGTAAAGTCTTCACAGAAGCCTATAGTTCTCAGAACATTCCACATTTAATAATGAGGTACACTCCCGAAACCATCCTTAATATCCAACCAAGCAATAGCTAAGGGTGGAGTCTTGCTATATTTTGAATACTCAAGTGCAGAAGACAGTATTGAGTTATGCTCGAACACCCTTCATGAACAGAACCCGTTTTTTGTCCAATATGTAAAATATCATTGCAAATCACCCATGATGTTAAATGCGTTGTCAAAATCGACGCAGACTTTATAGATGACTTTACAGAAAAGCAATTGATCACCAGGACGAGACTTAATCATAATTATCTGTCTTATCAGGTTTGGGAATTAATATTGTCTTGAAGATTTTCCAACTAGCTGGTATGACCTTACTAGTGATGATTTTATTAAAAATAAAGCTCAATAAGATACCTTCAGGGTCAAGAACAGCAAGGTCTTTGATTTAATTCCATCAATACCTGGTGAAGTATTGTCAGCTCGCTTTAATTCATAAACAACTTCAAATGGCAAAATTTGCGCAAGTTTTAAGAATTTTATCCCATGGTTTCAATGCTGGATCTTCATAAGAAAATTGTTTCAGAATGTCCTGAATTTCAGGTTTGACAGTGACCGACAAGTCATTTATTATTTTATAAATAGTTAATTTCATGTCAATCAGAAATTCGGATCTACTATTATATTTACTTATTTTATTTGAGTTTTGTTTGCTACCCAGATAAGGTTCATGAAATTTATTTTCAGTGAGATTATTTAAATGAGGAAATTGTTGAAGAATACTTTCAATAATCAGATTAACATCAGCATTTTTCAAAATAGTTAATAATTCAAAGATTTTATTTTTCGGCTGCTGTAAACTAAATTTAATCGTTTCCTTTGCTTTGATTTTAGTTAAGGTTTTTTCGTTATCTTTGTTGTTGATCTCAGAAACACACGGAAGTAAAGAGTTGATAACAATTCCTATTTCTCTCAAATTTATATTTTTAAGAGAGTCATTGTGTGCATAGTTGTTGATGAAAGCACATGTAAGAATTCTACTTAGCAGTTCGTTCTAATATCAGTTTCTCTAATAAAACAATAAAATCAGAGGCATGGAACGTTGGGTCATCTGAAATGAAGAGCCGGTGTGAAATACCATGATCACTTTTAAATTTTATTTTCATATTTAGAATAAAACTGTTTAGGTAATCTGAAATATTTCCTCCTATTTCAATTTTACGATCAGAGATAAGGGTTTTTCTAAAGTTAAAAATGTTACATGTCCTAAAACTAATTGAGTAGACAAATAGACACCAGTAGTTTTCATTAGGAATTACACTAGTGACATGTTTATTATCTTTGAATTGGCTAAAGTTCACATTTTCAAAATTATAAAAATTATTTTACGCTATTAAATTGTATGTTAATTTAGGGGGGATAACGAGCATATTTGTATTGCTTTTAAACCACTTACTTAATAAAGATGATACACATGATTTTTGAAATTGCGGTTTAATATTAATAATATTACTGGTGTTTCTTTTATAATTTTTAAGTGTCATTGCAGTTGCCTTTTTAAAGTTTATTTCTGTCAGATTATTTCTAGTGAGACCTCCAACCATAGTTTTTGGTGTTTTAATTGAGTTATTGATTTGGAATTCATGCACCTCTTGTCTTATTTCATCAATAAGGTTATCAGGAAAAGTGTTCAGCCCTTTACTTATAAGAATTGCGTAAGCGCAAATGAAAGGACCACAATCAAAATTGTTCTCCTGATATCGAAGACCTTGGAAAGAATCGTAAGATGGAACTACTTGTAATCCAAAGATTTTGTTTAAGGCATTGTTGACCTTAAGCGTTGCTTTTTTATTTTTTATCAGGTTTTTATTTGCTAAAATTGGATGAATAAAGTATGATTTCAACAATGATTTACAGTAGACAAATAAAATTCAATGTGTATTATTTAAATTTATTGGACAAAAGATAACCTCAGCTTTGAGCACTGTCTCTGGAATTGAGACGATTTTCTCATAAAGGTTTGAACATAGAAAACTGACAATAAAGCACTGTAAATGTGCAAAGCTTGGATTATAGATGTTCCGATCAAGATATCTATCAATATCGTCGTCAGTGAACCAGACTTCCAGATTACGAGGCTTAATATATTCTACTTTAGTGCATTCTACATCAGTCTCTTCAGAGATTGGCACAGATATTGAGACTGATGCAGGCACTTGCTTCATTTGGAACTTAGCGGCACTTTCCAGCGTCTTGAAGATACTTTTTTCAATTCTTCAGGTTTAGTTTCCACAATAGAAGATACACTTTCATCAATGTGTACTAGAAGACTATTTGCTAACGTTTTCTCTTTGTCTTCTATCATATCTAAAGTAGTCTTAATAACACATTCTTCAATATCAGCTTTAGGATCATCGAGTTGTTGATTATTTGTTTTTACATTCACAGCTTGTTTCACTGAATCAATTATTTTATCAATACATGTGCTCATTTTATATGTACATATTTTACGACAATATTGAGGGATACGGTATGAAAATTTATTGGCAATTAAAAATTTCTTTTTGTCATTTTTTTAGCATATATACCAATAAATTTGTATAAAACTTAATTTATGATTTGTATGCAGGAGCAATTTAGCGTCCCTTTCACTGATATCCTTGAACTGGTCACCCTCTACCCCTCCAGCTATCGCAATACTTGAACTATAAACTTTAAATCATGTAAAAATATTAACCATGTAACTCTGAATTTCATTAAATTTCTTTAGGCGTGAAGTTAATTTGATAAATAAATTTTTTTGATTTATTTTCCAGATTGTCCGGTGTAAATAATTTTTAATTAAAAATTAAAAAGAGTTCTAGTTCAAAGGTAGGTCAGAAACTATTATTGAGTCGTTAGTCAAACCAAAATTTTCAAACAGCTGGTTTTTAATTGTTTCATGTTAATTTAACGGTAAATAGAAGTAATATTTGAATGATTTTGCAACATTATATTTTAAGAGAATAAAAACAAAAGCAGTTAATATCATTTCAAAAAAATTTTTTTTACAAATTTTCTACTACTTAAATAATAAAGATATCGGATATTTTCCCATTAAAACAAATAAATAAATTCATAAAATTAAAATTTGACTTCTATTAAAACTATATTAAATTATTATATTAAAATTAAAATATAAATTAAATATAAAAAACCAAAAAGGAGTTTGTTTGAATAACGCTGACCTAATGTATTGTTGTTCAATAATAAACCAATAATATACACACCCTTCCCTTTCTTGAACAACAAGCCATGTAATGTAATCAGATCTTTCATCCACAACACAGATTTACCTGTACATATTCGTCCAACCTTCACCACTGCAGCACCTTAGAAATCACAACTTCAAAAATCTAAAAAAGCCCAAACATCAGACCTTTATTATCAAGATTGTCTTTGTCGTTCTCCTACCAAATGTTTTTGCTTTTCTAAAAACAGTATACCAAATCACTTGCATGAAATGTGACGCAATATACATATGAGAAACACATAGCACATTCCGATCACGACTCAATGAACATATTAAAAGGAAAGCCAGTAATTATCACGAACACTGGTAAAAAGTAAAAAACTAATGCACGAAACAAAATGCCAAATACTACAAGACGCGTTCAAAAACACATTACAAAGACAAGCCTCAGAAACTTATTTTATCAAAAAACACAAACCAACCATCAATATTTAACTAATGTAATTTGAAAATATTTTTTGGGGGGAATAATTTAAATAATTTAAAACTCAATATTAATTAAAATTAAATTCAATAAAAAAATCAATTTAAAATACAAAATATATATATTTTTCTGCTATTTTTTAAATAAATAGGTAATGATCGAAATCACTTGAAAAAGACTGTGACGAAAATTCGTGAATACATTAAATAAATCTGATTTATTGTGAAATTTTGTAGAAATTATTATTATTATTATTATTATTATTATTATTATTATTATTATTATTATTATTATTATTATTATTATTATTATTATTATTATTATTATTATTATTAAACGATAACGCCAATAAAAAACCTTTCTTACGATATATTTCGATAGCACAGCTATCATCTTCAGGTACTCAAAACCAACTAAAAATATTATGAATTAACATTTAATTTAAACAAATTATTTTTTATTAATTTAATTTTTTAATAAATAAATATTTTTAAAAATATATTTTAAATTAATTTTAAATTTTAAATTTTTTACTTATATTCTAATTTTTTAAAAATTAATGCAATTTAAAATTTTCAATTATTTTAATAATATTAAAAAAACAAACATGATTTAACATACGTAAACTATTTAAAAACATTCAAAACATTCGTAGTCACAGCACTCTGCACATTAATCTTTGGATCCAATGACCTTATCAGCAATGCTTCACATATCACTCGTTCCCAATAACTATTAAAACTTCTCAACAAAATTCGAAAATCAGACATTCCGATATCACTTTTACAGCCTCTATTGTGTTCACTAATATTGGTCAAACCCTTCAATCGACAATGCTCTAGAACTCGAGTACAGAGATGACGGGAAGTCTCTCCAATGTATGTGGCATTACACCCATTACATGTAAATTGATAAACGAGATCAGAACACAATCCAACCGGAGTTTTTGATTTATTAATAAACATATTGCGTACCTTACACGAATTAGAGACGATCTTATACTCTAAATTTCCTATCAGTTTACCCAACTTCCTCTTATAATTTGTAAAGCCTTCAGAGTACGGCAATACTAACACATATTTAGGCTCAATTTTTTTATATCCATTTTTACAATCACCCAGATCAACACTCAATTCACACCCATCCGACAAATTACATTCAGACTTTCCACAACATGGATCCTTAGGATTTTTAATCAATTTATCAACAGTTTCTTTTATCATTAACAATAAAAATGATTTAGAATATCCATTCTTTATCAACAACTCAACCAATTTATCAACACTTTTTACCGAATTAGCAAAAGTAGAAGATAAAGCCCATGAACGATAAATCAATCCTTTCACCATATTTCTCTTATACTTAAATTCACAAAAGCTTTCTGGAGAAGTATAAAGACCAGTATCAGTTGGTTTTCTATAAATCTCTGTCTCATACTGTTTATCTTTGCGTTGAATTAACAAATCCAAAAACGCAATTGATGACTTTCTCTCCGTTTCACATGTGAATACAATGTTTTTATGTAAACTGTTCATAAACTGCAAAAACGGTTCTACATGTTTCTGGTTTTCAAATATAAGAAAAATATCATCCACATACCTTTTATAAACAAAAGGTTTTTCAAATTGGAAAGAAGCAATTTTCTTTTCCAAACTAGCCAAAAATATTGATGCCATCGTTGGTGCTAAAGGGGAACCCATAGCGACTCCATCTATTTGTTGATACCATTCATCATTGAAAAGAAAATTAACATTTGAAGTAGCAAATTCAAGAAGTTTTCGAAATGCCCTTCTATCCAAAATGTGATGTTCCGAATCATTTTCATTCCACAACGCACAGCATAAGTCAATTGTCTCAACCAGTGGCACATTCGTAAACAAACTACAAACATCAAACGAAACCATAACATCATTCATACTTCGTTTTTGTAGCTTTGCAATACAAGAAACAAACTCAAAGCTATCCTTACATTCAAACTCTGATCGCATTAATGGTTTTAATAATCCATCTAAAAACTTTGCTATTTTATACTGGGCAGTACCAACCATCGACAAAACTGGTCTCATAGGTACACCATCTTTATGGATTTTTGGTAGCCCATATAGTTTAGCTGGCTGCGATCCTATTGGACGAATAGACTTACCTACCTCTTCATCAATAAGCTTCTTCTCAATAAAACCATTTAACATTTTTTGCACAAACTCTTCATCCTTAAGAGGAGGTAATTTTCCATTCTTCCGACCCTTTGGCAATTTCACAAACTGAGGAGAAAATTACCTCCTCTTAAGGATGAAGAGTTTGTGCAAAAAATGTTAAATGGTTTTATTGAGAAGAAGCTTATTGATGAAGAGGTAGGTAAGTCTATTCGTCCAATAGGATCGCAGCCAGCTAAACTATATGGGCTACCAAAAATCCATAAAGATGGTGTACCTATGAGACCAGTTTTGTCGATGGTTGGTACTGCCCAGTATAAAATAGCAAAGTTTTTAGATGGATTATTAAAACCATTAATGCGATCAGAGTTTGAATGTAAGGATAGCTTTGAGTTTGTTTCTTGTATTGCAAAGCTACAAAAACGAAGTATGAATGATGTTATGGTTTCGTTTGATGTTTGTAGTTTGTTTACGAATGTGCCACTGGTTGAGACAATTGACTTATGCTGTGCGTTGTGGAATGAAAATGATTCGGAACATCACATTTTGGATAGAAGGGCATTTCGAAAACTTCTTGAATTTGCTACTTCAAATGTTAATTTTCTTTTCAATGATGAATGGTATCAACAAATAGATGGAGTCGCTATGGGTTCCCCTTTAGCACCAACGATGGCATCAATATTTTTGGCTAGTTTGGAAAAGAAAATTGCTTCTTTCCAATTTGAAAAACCTTTTGTTTATAAAAGGTATGTGGATGATATTTTTCTTATATTTGAAAACCAGAAACATGTAGAACCGTTTTTGCAGTTTATGAACAGTTTACATAAAAACATTGTATTCACATGTGAAACGGAGAGAAAGTCATCAATTGCGTTTTTGGATTTGTTAATTCAACGCAAAGATAAACAGTATGAGACAGAGATTTATAGAAAACCAACTGATACTGGTCTTTATACTTCTCCAGAAAGCTTTTGTGAATTTAAGTATAAGAGAAATATGGTGAAAGGATTGATTTATCGTTCATGGGCTTTATCTTCTACTTTTGCTAATTCGGTAAAAAGTGTTGATAAATTGGTTGAGTTGTTGATAAAGAATGGATATTCTAAATCATTTTTATTGTTAATGATAAAAGAAACTGTTGATAAATTGATTAAAAATCCTAAGGATCCATGTTGTGGAAAGTCTGAATGTAATTTGTCGGATGGGTGTGAATTGAGTGTTGATCTGGGTGATTGTAAAAATGGATATAAAAAAATTGAGCCTAAATATGTGTTAGTATTGCCGTACTCTGAAGGCTTTACAAATTATAAGAGGAAGTTGGGTAAACTGATAGGAAATTTAGAGTATAAGATCGTCTCTAATTCGTGTAAGGTACGCAATATGTTTATTAATAAATCAAAAACTCCGGTTGGATTGTGTTCTGATCTCGTTTATCAATTTACATGTAATGGGTGTAATGCCACATACATTGGAGAGACTTCCCGTCATCTCTGTACTCGAGTTCTAGAGCATTGTCGATTGAAGGGTTTGACCAATATTAGTGAACACAATAGAGGCTGTAAAAGTGATATCGGAATGTCTGATTTTCGAATTTTGTTGAGAAGTTTTAATAGTTATTGGGAACGAGTGATATGTGAAGCATTGCTGATAAGGTCATTGGATCCAAAGATTAATGTGCAGAGTGCTGTGACTACGAATGTTTTGAATGTTTTTAAATAGTTTACGTATGTTAAATCATGTTTGTTTTTTAATATTATTAAAATAATTGAAAATTTTAAATTGCATTAATTTTAAAAAATTAGAATATAAGTAAAAAATTTAAAATTTAAAATTAATTTAAAATATATTTTTAAAAATATTTATTTATTAAAAAATTAAATTAATAAAAAATAATTTGTTTAAATTAAATGTTAATTCATAATATTTTTAGTTGGTTTTGAGTACCTGAAGATGATAGCTGTGCTATCGAAATATATCGTAAGAAAGGTTTTTTATTGGCGTTATCGTTTAATTAAATCGTTGCCAAATTTATTTAATTATTTATTATTATTATTATTATTATTATTATTATTATTATTATTATTATTATTATTATTATTATTATTATTATTATTATTATTGCTATTATTATTATTATTATTATTATTATTATTATTATTGCTATTATTATTATTATTATTGATATTATTATTATTATTATTTTTATAATTATTATTATTATTATTATTATTATTTTTATTATTATTATTATTATTATTATTATTATTATCATTATCATTATTATTATTATTATTATTATTATTATTATTATTATTATTATTATTATTATTATTATTATTATTATTATTATTATTATTATTATTATTATTATTATTGCTATTATTATTATTATTATTTTTATTATTATTATTATTATTATTATTATTATTATTATTATCATTATCATTATTATTATTATTATTATTATTATTATTATTATTATTATTATTATTATTATTATTATTATTATTATTATTATTATTATTATTATTATTATTATTATTATTATTTTCTACAAAATCTGATTCACAGTCAAATTTTGTAGAAAATATTATGTCACTTATAAAGAAATCAGAGGTGAAAAACAAAAAAGTCGTTATAATATTATTATTATTGTTGGGTTTTAATTAAATAATAATAATAGTCGGTTTGCTGACTCCGTGTGTTCTACAAAAATCAATTAGACAAACAATACCCAACGTATATTTGTATTAAAATTTGATGTGCACAACCCACAAACTGTAATACTCCAATATCACAATGAGATAACTGATTTAACTATCTGATAGATCTCGCTGTGATCGCTTTGTTTTCCCCGGGGTTTATAATAATAATCACCTTTTAACTCTAGTTTCAATTCAACTTGATTCTTTTTTCTTCTGTTAATCCTAATTTTCCTAGTTTGAACAATTCTCCCCAAATCCTAATATCAACTCGTTCGTCCCTACCTGAGGTAATCATGCCAACTGCTTCTAAGTCTGAGTTCCTTTATATAGTAGAAACAATTACTTTGATTAATAGTCATCCAACCAAATTGCTTCCGTTTGACAGCCTTTGCCTCGCTGCTTTTGTCATCTTTTCGTCATAGAAAAACATAATTGATTGTCCCACCATTCAACTTACATATAATAATCTTTTTCCACTGGTCCCTATTAATCATAATGTCATTGTATTGCTTTCCAAAACCAAATTTGTTTGTTTTTCCTTTTGTTTACACAACTCTGCTTTTCCTTATTTAATTAATTAATTAGTTAATTAACGATTTTCTGTTTTTGTACATTTTATTGCTTTTCGACTCTTTCTGAACATATTCTGATAAATCCATTCTCCCCATGATATTATTTATCATCATCTCATCTGTATCTGACTAATTTTTTAAATTTGAATTAGGTGATTTATTGATTTTCTACAGTTTCGCCTTCTTTGCCATTCAATTCTAATTATATGGAAATTATAATTCCTTTAAAATAATCTTTAATTTAGCAACCCCAACATTATAATTGTTATTAAAAGATAACGCCAATAAAAAACTTTTCGTATGATATATTTCGATAGCATAACTATCATCTTCAGGTACTCAAAACCAACTAAAAATATTATGAATTAACATTTAATTTAAACAAATTATTTTTTTATTAATTTAATTTTGTAATAAATAAATATTTATAAAATATATTCAATTCACTTTTAATTAATTTTAAATTTTAAATTTTTACTTATATTATAATTTTAAAAAAATTATAATTTGACTGTTGATAAATTGATTAAAAATCATAAGGATCCATGTTTTGGAAAGTCTGAGTGTAATTTGTCAAATGGGTGTGAATTGAGTGTTGATCTAAATAATAGTAAAAATGGATATAAAAAAATTGAGCCTAAATATGTGTTAGTATTGCCTTACTCTGAAGGTTTTACAAATTATAAAAGGAAGTTAAGTAAACAGATGGGAAATTTAGAATATAAGATCGTCTCTAATTCGTGTAAGGTACGCAATATGTTTATTAATAAACCAAAAACTCCGATTGGATTGTGATCTGATCTCGTTTATCAATTTACATGTAATGGGTGTAATGCCACATACATTGGAGAGACTTCCCGTCATCTCTGTACTCGAGTTCTAGAGCATTGTCGATTGAAGGGTTTGACCAATATTAGTGAGCACAATAGAGGCTGTAAAAGTGAAATAGGAATGTCTGATTTTCGAATTTTGTTGAAAAGTTTTAATAATTATTGGGAACGCGTGATATGTGAAGCATTCCTGATAAGGTCATTGGATCCAAAGATTAATGTGCAAAGTGCTGTGACTACGAATGTTTTGAATGTTTTTAAATAGTTTACGTATGTTAAATCATGTTTGTTTTTTTTAATATTATTAAAATAAATGAAATTTTTAAATTACATTAATTTTTTAAAAGTTATAATATAAGTAAAAATTTAAAATTTAAAATTAATTAAAAGTGAATTGAATATATTTTATAAATATTTATTTATTACAAAATTAAATTAATAAAAAAATAATTTGTTTAAATTAAATGTTAATTCATAATATTTTTAGCTGGTTTTGAGTACCTGAAGATGATAGTTATGCTATCGAAATATATCGTACGAAAAGTTTTTTATTGGCGTTATCTTTTAATTAAATCGTTGCCAAATTTATTTGATTATTTATTTATAAATTATTATTATTATTATTATTATTATTATTATTATTATTATTATTATATTATAATATTATTATTATTATTATATTATTATTATAATATTATTATTATTATTATTATTATTATTATTATTATAATTATAAAATCCCTTATTAATAAACCAAGCGTATTCTTTTATTCAAAATGTAAAAATAACCTAATTTTGTCGTTTTTAATATTTAAAATGTTTCTCTAAATACAAACAACAAAGTTTTTTTTATAAATATGCAATTGTTTAAATCATTTCAAAAAAAATAATCTCGAATCCAACGTAATTAAATTGAATTTATAATAATTGTTTATTGGTTTAGGAAATATTTGCTTAAACGGCAATTTACTGGTTGAGCTGAATTATATATTTTTGTTTAAATTGTTTAGTTTTATTTCCGAAAAAATTAAGTTGTCATATCAACTTGTCATATCTCTAAAATTGTTTGTCTTAAACAAAAATGTTGATAAAAAAAATTTTAAAATTTATTTCCACAATTTCCGATTGTATTATATGTTTGTTAATTTTAAAATTTTTATTGCGATTTTTATAAAAATGGAAAAAAAATCAATAATAAAAATTTTGAACTATTGAGAAAAGAAAATTTTAAAATAAATTTAATTATACATTATAAACATCGTGACATAGAAGAAACATAGTCTGATGAAAGATCATTATCTGGCTGCACCACATGTGCAGGTGGGCCCTATAAATCCATATAATGAGCCCGTAACTCCCTACTGTGCTTTCCGTACATTTGCTTCCATTTACATACAGACAACCAGCGGTCCTATGTTTGGGGTTTATCGTTAATTGATTCAGTAATTACACTGCTAGCCAACTTGATTGTCAGGCTGATAGCTCCCCTTCACCCCCAAAAGCAACAGACACATATTCACTATTATTTATTATTCCCGCTCCTAGTTTATTATCGGGCAGTTATTTGTTTGCATTGATTGCTGCTCAATTACGTTGCTCTCCATATGAGTATATATTTATTTACTACTAAGTAAACATCCACTATCCGCTACTGCTCAGGTCCGGCTACTGTTGCAATTTCTGTACCATTTGTATACTTGGACAATTCTGTCAATAAGAACTACTTTATTATTTCGGCTTAATTGTCCAGTCAATTTATAAAGTGACAATTTAGGATTTAATCCGATAAATCTGATGCTTAAAATAAAAATAATATTCGTTAGAAATGAAAAAACATCTTAAATAATAGTTTTAATTTTGTTTTATTAAACAATCTATGGCATTCTAATGTTTTACATTTTGAAGATGTAATTGTTAAAAGACAACTTAAAAAGTTATGTTAAAAAATAAATAATAAGTTTTTGGAAACTGCACAAATTTGTTTGTCTAATCCAAGCACGCTAATTTAATTATTTAATTTACTTTTATGAACTTTTGTTTAAATAACGCTTAATTTTAATACTGGCACAATTTTTCTTATTTTGAACGTCGAAATTATCCTTCAGTAGGTAGTAATGCGCACTTCAGATAATTGAAAAAATAACGGTCCCCCATTGGATTTTCAAATTTTTTCCGAAGACCCGCCCTTACTTTTTTTGCAATACCCCTTCTACTTTTTTTGTTTAAATCGATTATTACGTAACTTCGAAAACTTTACAAAACATTTATTACATCACCATTTTTAACAATCACCTAGAATTGTTGATCCCAATAGTCGTAATTTTTGACACTTGTTCTAATGGTACTATTTCTTAATCTATAACTTAAATATTCAAAAACTTTGCATAAAAACAAAAGACTCGTTAATAATAATAATAATAATAATAATAATAATAATAATAATAATAATAATAATAATAATAATAATAATAATAATAATAATAATAATACATTTATTCACATATTAAATTCCTGACTAATTTCCAAATTGGCGATATTACATCTTTTTCATCCATTTTAAGGCCCAGTGTTATCATATTAACAAACCAACTTTTCGCATCTTTATATTCAATTTCTTCAAAGTGTTGGGCTCAGAGCCACAATTTAAACAAAAAATAAAAATTAAAGACTAAAGTAAAAATAATGGAATGAGTCACTGAAAATAAGCACGCACCGCAAGAAGATACCAAAAATTAACGAAAAACATATTAATTAAAACAAAATAAAAATATAACAAAATTAAATAAAACAAATAATTAATTAAAATCATTAAAAAGCCTACAGCTGCAGAAAGAAACATATGAAAAGTAAAATAAACTGCCAAAACCTTGCAAAATAAGGTTTAGAAAAAACATAGGCAGAAGCGGCGACCAGAAAAACAAAATATGGGGGTAAAAATAATATTCTAAGAAAATAATAATAAAAATAAAACCCAACAATAAATTATTAATGTATCAAAAAATAATGAAAAATACATTAAAAATTACAAAAATATTTTGAAATAAATAAAATAATTAAAAAGCCCCAAAAATCGCGAAAAATCGCCCATTGGTCGCACACACGCATAAAAATAGTATATATACAGTGACGAAATTCATTATTTTTAACTTATGCCAATTGTGAAAAACTGAATTATCACTACAATATTCTTAAAGCGTAAGGATCTTTATTATTTTTAATGTGTTTTGCTTATTTCAAGTTAATGTAAAGTTTTTCTTCAATTATATGTTCATAATGTCTCTGCATTGATAATTTCATTAATTAACGTTCATTCTATGTTTATATATTTATGTTCGAGTCCATTAAAGTACTATACATATGTAAATAGAAGTTCATGGGACGGATCTCGTGCCGGCTGGTGGGTGAAAACCTCTAGTTGACCTCGCGTGTCATGCCTCGTGAACACCTCGGCAGTCCTCAGTAGGGTCTGGCAATATGCACAGGACCTCCACGCAGGGCGCCGTTGTATAACTCGAAGCGACTGCTGAAAAGTGGCCGGAGCGAGTAGAATTAAAATCACGGGAAGGGTGTCATTTACTCAAGGGGATATTAGGTAGAATCATGAAATGATTGAGACACTATTTTTAAATCTCGAACCTATTATTAAATTTCGATCGGGTAGCAGGGATAAGTATAGGTGTGATAGACTAAACCGCCGAATTAGCTCATGAAAATAAAATCGAAAAGTAATAATAAAAACGCACCATAAAGCTTTTATTTTTGTTCTGAGACGCAAGCCCATAAAATATTCACACATAAAACTCTTCGATTTTAAAGGTTGAACGGCACTCTTAACGGTTGACCGAATAGATCGAGATTGCCTTCATCGATAAATCTCACGAAACTTGTATGAGTTGATGCGATGGATAAGGACATACGCCTCTTCCGCGAACATTCCGAGTCCTAAGATAGAATTCCACGAAACGATCGCTCACCGCAGCATAGTTGAACCGACATGATCAGAATGAGTAAACATAGAGTTTAAAAACAGAAAAGTCCACTATATTCACCAAACTTGAATTTCACCCTGACGAGGTTGACCACTACCTACATAAGTTGCTTGTAGCCCTTGGATTCACGAGATGCTCTCTTGGACGTCCTGTCGTCGCAGAAATATTCCAATTTTCTATCTAGTCCACGATCCGATAATTTTAACGATAAATTAGATTATTGCTTCGCGTTGTGTAACTATTAAAGATCAATGATTCTAGTGCGCCCACACGTATAATTACGGTTCACAAAGTTTTGCAAATATCGATTTAGAATTTCTAAAATAACAACATTCTGCACTACTACCGTTGTGGATTTATTTCAACCTTCAAGGTCTGAGGACGTTAGGAATTAATTCACACAAACCCCGGAGAAAGCCTATGTTAGTAAGCACGTTTTAAAATGTTCTTTTTAATTGTATCTCAGTTTTAAATTAATTATGATAATCTGTATAATTCTCACCATAAATAGTTAATTCTGCTTCTGACTAAATTAAATCTCCTTTGTTATAATTACCGAAATTATTAAGGTCTTAGTAACAAATCAGGTGTATTAAAATTTTTATTTTATAAACGATAATCCCCGACGATGGTAATGCCGCTTTGGTAAATTATATTAACTTTAATAAAATAAATAATCATTAAATTCTGGAAATATTACTGTATTTCAATGGAATATTAAACTAGAATACTAGTAGGGCGAGTATAAAAGCAATTACACTGATTCTAATTTCCGAAATAGTCATTAATGCGGACAACGTTAAATTGGTGGCGGCGATTAGGACAGAAACATCGTAGTACAACCATACCACGAAGTATACGGCGTTTAATCCCGTCAAAGTTAACTACAGTAATAGCATTAATATAACTCATGATGATGTTTAGGAGTCCAAATTCCCGAATAACCGTGTCGATATTGATACGCAATTCCACGCAAAGATCCTAGTGTAGGGTAAATAAACCATGGTCCTAGTCACCCAATGATCAATGATAGAAACCCCAATAATTGTAGACCATAACTAGGGGTAATGTAAATTGGGGAACCGCCTGACTAATTAACATTCATAAAGTCCTTCTGCTAATATTTCCGTCGAATTTTTCCTCTTTTTCTCTCAATAAGTCTCCATTTCCTGAATCCTTTTTTTATCTATAGACATGAGTTCCTATTCCAATTCAACAACCAGTGATCTTCCACGGATTCCACGGCTATCCCCGTCAGTGGTAGCCCTAAGACATAGATACGAGGAGTTGAAACAGCAGCATACCGCGCTCCGAACCAAATACAAGCGAGTAAAGGGCACCTGGGCCCCTCCGGAAACAGTCATGGGACTGCATCAGAAAATCGCAAGGTTAACGCACACTCGGGAGGAGTTGATAGCAGAGTCCCGCAGCCAACGGCTGCTAATTAAGGAGCAGGCCACCGCCCTGCGTCAGGCGTTCACAGCCGTGGAGCTTCAGACTCACGTCCCGGGGTGTGTTCGAGCTCGTCAATTGAACATAATCCCAGCATCTCACCTACCTATCATCGGACTCCCGTCAAATCCAACCGCCTCTGCTCCTCCATCAATTGAGTCACCCCAAGTTCCGGTGGTGGTACCGCATGTCAACCCGGCCCACAGACGACCCAATCGGAACAGGCGACGCCGCGATCGTCGTCGCCGGGAAACGGAGCCCATCGAAGGCCCGAACCGGATCGATGATCTGCCGCCCCCTATCAGGAATTCGAGATTCCGGGGCTAGATCCGGACATACTTTATGCTCCTAGCGCAATCTTTCCGTCGCTTGCTCCCCCCATCCACATCAATCTCGTGGATAAGGATTCGGACTCTCCCCGAGTCGCTCAAGTTCTGGATCGGTTGGGGTTATATCTGGATAACATCGCTGTTCTCACCGGCGATACTACTATGGCCTCTCATTCAATCGAAATCGCAGGACCCTCAACTCGTATTGAGGGAAATCGAAACGTCAGTCCCCCACCGTACCGTCCGGCCAAACGTAGGTACCTGCCTACCGACATGGATGCCGAGGACGATTAAGCCTGAATGAATTGCTCTGTCGCTCACCCTCTCGAGCCATCACTTTAAATTGTTACATTTATGTTTAATGCCTCAATTTAGTTCATTTTTTTTGTTTTGTTGTTCTCCGGATTAGACTCAATTTTGTTAGATTAAAGTCGGCGAAATACCAACAATTGTTGACAATAAATTGGCAGACGGATTTTGTAAAATGAATGTGTAGTGTGAATGAGTCCTACGATTCTCTCAAGGTAGCGGACGCAAATATAACGGGTCCTGGGTATATTTTATAAGTAGCAAACGTAAGTCCTTCCAGCGGCAGCGGGGAATTCGGGAAAAGCGAAGGTCATTTGAGGAGTAGTGTTAGTGATAGCGCTCACCTGCTAGAGTGGCATTCGGTTATTGTGTACAGCACCAACATGATCTCGGTCATGGGTACACAATGGTTATTTTAAATAGTTCGGCGTATTGGGAAGGCATCCCTAGGAGTCAAATGCGAAGGGCACACCAATAGGATAAGTATTAAAGTCGAATAAAGATATCCATACGTCCAACAAAAGGCATCGTGAAAACTGGCAACTCGATGGTTGATGAATATATTTTCATTGTAACTTAGATTCTTGGTGATTTTCATTAACACTTTATTTACTACAACAACATCTTCTTTTGATAATTGTGCATTGAAACTTGGATATTTGCGACTTGATCAATTTCACTGGCTTTCAAATTTCATTTACCAAAAAATACATCTTATAGTTATGATACATTTGCACTGGTTGGACATATATTTGCGTATGAGAATTCATCTTCTTGTTATTCATTTTCAAAATAACGAATGAAATTACATTTCATCTATTTTTTATACCTGTAAAATCAGGTGTAACCAATCAAATTCGAGCATGTGTGTGTTAAAACCTCTGTGTGTGACCTTGGACTTGTGTTATTCATGCACGTGTATTGCACATAAATTGTATTGCAATTTATTAAATTATTATTATTATTATTTTATTACCAACAAATAAAACAATAATTTATTAAAATATTACCAATATTATATCAACAAATAATTAAAATATCACAAATTAAAATTCAAGAATAAACAACAAAGTTTTTTACATTCAAATCTTTATTGATATAAATCGCCATTTGGAAAATGTGGATAGTACAAATCATTGTTTGTGAAATCTGGATTTTCATCTGGATCAATCATTGGCAACATTTGATTATCAAAACTCATAACTGTACTACCACATCTATAATGCCCATACGCATTACGTTTATTTTTAAGAACCCATTCGCGCTTATCATCTTTATTTGTCAAAGTCCTCTTATTATTTTTTATACTAAAAAGTTGATGGTTTTTACTGGTTATTCTAAATTTTTCACTTGTAATAGGAATACAATTAATATTCCATGTTTTAAATTTACTTAAGCCAAAATTGAGAATATTCAAGAAATCATATCCTCGCTGATTGTGAAATAAAACAGGTAAAATCAGTTTAATTCGTCGAGAAAGATTATAAGATCTGCATGCTGCTCCTAAAAAATTACCGGAAAAATGGCCATGATCTCTTACCGGAACTACTAATGTATTCTTGCACAAATGACAAGTTGTAGCCGAAAAAAAATTTATTTTATCAGTGCTATTTAAAAAACATAGTCTTTTAACATCTTTTATCAAAATATGGAACCACTATTTCTTTTCCAATTATTTCAAGCTTGGTACAAAACTGTTCAAAACAGTCTAATCCTATAAAACTTTTTTAAAATTCTTTCCTTGTGAAATTATTTATTAAAACCAAATCAGCTGAGATTGGTAAATGTTTTTGATAATAATTATCATCTTTAGATAAAATTACCTCAAAGTCAGCATATACAACAAACGGTGGAGTAACAGTTTTAGACCAATCTTTAAAACTAAGATATTTTTCTTACGGTAAAATATATGGTGTTGTGCTTAATTGATTTTTATCGCATAAACCCTTGTGTCTTATGAAAGAATGCGGATTTCTAAAACCATATAAGCATCTTGGACACCATTTACTACAAATCCTAATATCTGTTACATCAGAGTTCCTACAATTCAAAAGCCTATCAAGATTGTTAATGCCTATGTAATTATATGTAAAGCAAAATTAAATTAATTGGAGTTCGTCCAACAACTTTGGATGAATAAATTATATCAACATAAGGATGTTTCATAATTTCCTCTGAATACACATCATTTAATGCATTTTCATTATAAGTTAAAACATTCATAGATAATCAGGGATTTCAGGATTCAAATTTAGAAATATTACAAAGGTGCATAGGAAGATCTACGGGATTGAAATTTAACTCTGATGTAATATATTTATATAATTGATTTACCTGTCTCTATAGTTTCTTTAAAGAATAAGGAAAATTTTTTTTTAAAATTTGATAACAAAAAATAAAAAAAATTTACAAAAAACTGATTTTAGAAAATGAAAACTACAACTTACCAATTACCACGCAGACTATGATAATGAGTTTCTATCTACATTAGAATTGGGGTTGTAGAAGTAGATTTCGGTACTGAAACTACTAATATATTATTTTATTCACCTTAACCCTTTCCTTTTCACATTACATTGATTTGCAATGGAATGGTTAATAAATATGCATCAAATTTAATTTGAAGAGTTGAAAAGGGATAATTTTGCTTAGCCTTCATGGCGCAGAGGAAATTTGAAATTTTTCATTGATATTGAAAATTAAGCAGGTACTCAAATGGGTGACCGTATAAAAAAATAGGATTTAGCGAAGTTTTTTAAAACAACAATAATTGATTCACCTGTTACTCTATAGTTTCTTTAAAGAATACAGAATATTTTTTAAAAAAATTTGACAAAAAATAAAAAAATTTTACAAAAAACTGATTATAGAAAATGAAAATCATTATATTTTAAAATAGATAAAATGCTATATAGGAAGCATTGATTATCAGAATTTTTAATATTTACTGTGCATATTTTATTTAATAATGTTTCAGGTATACAAATATAGCCGTGACCTGTTAATCTAGTTATTTGAGAATATTTTGCAATTACAAAACTTATATATTCAATTTTATTCATAGACCAGTTATTTCCTTTTTAGTTCATTTTAATTAGTTTAATCATTTAATAAATTAATACCCTCTTCTAAAAATGAACTTTTGGAGTCTTGTAACTAGAGTTGGCAAAATCAAAATCCGGGAAACCTGAAATCGTTAAATATTCCAGAGTAAAGAAAAAACCGAATTTTTGGTTTTTAACATGCGTCATGTATAATAACAAGAAAACTATATATTTCCTTAAGTTTAGAAAATTTGTAGCCTTTTATTTTAGATTTGATTTTGATTTTGATTACTCTTTCGGTTTTATGTTTACCGATGTTGGCTTGATAGTTTTACTGACACTTCGATTATTGATTGACACAACAGACAATATGCAGTTTGGTTTTTGAAACTAGTATGTGCAGAAGGAATATATTTAAAAATTAATTATTGATTTTTGGTAGAGGGATATGAGGACTATGCCCCGTGGATATTTGGCTTGAAAAATCCCGAGACCCCCCTCCCACCATAAAAAAAAAATTTTAGGGGGAGGGGGGGGGTTAATTTTTTTAAAATTATTTGTTTTAATGAATGAAAATTTTTTTTTAATTATTTGTTTTAATGAACGAAAATTTTTTTTTTTAAATAATTTTTTGTTTAAATGTTCAAATTTAAAATTTTTAAAAATTTTTAATTCATGATAAAAAAAGTCTAAGTATTTTTTCTCGATTTAAAAGCCTAAAAAATAAAAATTGGCTTAAATCGCCTATGATTGTGCTGAGTAATATTTTCGAATAAAATTTGCTCAAACTTGATTAAAGAACCTAAAAATAAATAAATTATTTACATATCACATCAATCCACAACATACATTCATTTAATTCTTATCTTAATTAAAATTTATTAAGTTATTTATTTTATGAATTAATTTAATTATATTCTCACATCCCCCTTCGTTTAAATGGCTTTAGCCACTCAACGTTTCTTATCAATCAGTTTCCATTTTCAAACCTTTTTTCGTAGCTCCTTTCATGTATTTGTTTTACGACTTCTGCTGGTCCACATATCTGTCATTTTCTTTGTTATTCGTATTGATTTTAATTAAAACACAATCTCCTATTTCAAATTTCCTTTTCTTAATTGAATCAATTGTCTTATTTCTCTCTGGCATATTCAATAACCATTCTTTGTAAATACGCTTTCCAAATACTCTTTCACAAGGTGCTTGACTAATCGTTTTTTGGTATGTAGAGTTTATCATAAACTCAATTTCTGGTAATCACTCAGCACAGTTTTTATAGTTTTTATCCTTTAATGAAATATGAATTGCGTCTCTGGTTGCCCTAAATTGTCTTTCAATCTGTCCATTTGCCGAATGATGGTAAGAACTTGAATAAATTACTTTAATATTATGGCCTTTCATTAAATTTTCCATACCTTTACTTTCAAATGATGTCCCTTTATCACAGTGTTTACCCTCTGGAGAACCATATTTTAATATACAACTATTTTTTAAAATATTAACAACGGTATCTTCGCTTTGAAATTTAACGGCATGAAGGGATACATATTTACTATGCTGGTTGATGATTCCGAAAATATATTTCATTCTATTTAGTGTTTGATTCAATGGGCCACAAAAATCAATATATATAGTTTCAAATAATCTGGGTTCCGGGGTTTTACAATTTATTTCTTTTGTTGGAGTTGTTGTTACTTTGAGCTTATGACACTATTCACAACTTTGAATCACATCTTGTATTGTTTGTCTCATATTTCTCATTTCAAAATTATTTGATACATATTTCTCTATTTTATATGGTATTTTATAACAAAATCTATTCTTCGACTATCGAATATCCATATCTTATTATCATTGGTTAGAATTACCCCATCTTTAATTTTGAATTTGGTTTTGTCTTTCAAATTTAAGCTTTGTATAATCTCTTGAATTTCAGTCGAATTATTTTGCCATTCATTTTCTAGGTTTTCTGTCATGATCTCTAACAAACTAGTCTTTAATTTCCCAATTATTGGATCATTATGAATTGTTTCACATTGTATGCATATGGCACATCCACTCCCTGATAATGCGTCTGTATTTGAATTATCTTGTTCTTTTCTATATTGAAAGTCTATTTCTAGGTTGCTTAAGTAACTGATCCATGTCTGGAATCGTGGGGGTTTTCGTTGTTTTCATCATATAAGTTTTATGAATTTATGCTTTATGATCAGTACGAAGTGTGAACTTTTTACCATATAAATAATGCTTAAAGTGTCATGTAAAAAATTTATTGAGAAAAGTTCTTTCCTTGTTATGCAGTAACCAACTTCGTGTTTAGACATAGCGTGTGATCCATATGCAATAACATTTTCTCTCCCAGAATCGTCAATTTGAGATAAAACCGCACCAATACGATCAAAATTAGCATCGGTATCTAAAGTTAATGGCCTTGAGAAATCTGGAAACATCAAAATAGGTGCGTTTATTAATTGATCTTTAAGTTCAATAAATGTTTTCTCGTTGTTTTTAGTCCAAATTAGTTTCTTTTCTTTGCTTCCACATAATTTTTCTAAGTTTTTGAATTTCTTTGTATAATCTTTTATGAATTTCCTTTAATAGTTAGTTAGTCCTAAAAAACTCCCTAATTGCTTTATACACTTAGGTCTCTCAAATTAATTAATTGCTTATATATTATTTTCATCTGTCTTCACACCACTTTTACTTATTGTGTGTCCCAAAAACTTTACTTCATCTTTTAAAAATTGGCATTTTGAGGGACTTATTTTTATTCCAGCAAGTCTTATCTTCACAAGTACACTTCCTATATTTGTGTAATGTTCATTTAATTACTTCGAAAATATTAATATATCATTCAAGTAAACAATTGCAAATTTCCAATTAAGTTTTCCTAGTACTATATTCATTAATTTTTGAAAATTCACTGAAGCTGCTGCTATTCCAAATGGCATACGGTTAAAACAATATTGCTTAGTCTTAGTGAAAAATACAGTTTTTCATTCTAATGTTTCTTCTAGCTCAACTTGGTAATATGCATTTCTTTGGTCAATCGTACTAAAATATTTTGCATCATTTAATGTATCCAATAGTTCATTAATGTTCGGAATTGGAAATATTGGTCTTTTTGTTATTTTATTCAGCGTCCGAAGATTAAACATATTCTTAAGTCCTTTTTATCTTTCTTTTTGACACATACTAACGATGTGTTCCATGTGGAATTACATTCTTTTATTATGCCAAATCTTTCCATTTCATTAATCTGTTTCCAATCCATTTCCAATTTTTAACATTATATTAAACGTTTTCAAAAAATCTATTACTCCCATAACTTCAGGAGATATCTCTTTAGCTACAATAAATTCGACAACTTTCCTTTTTGCTATTCCAATAATTTGCACTTTCCCAATATTTCAATAGATGATTCATTTGCACATCTTAATTTCATATAACATTTCTCTAAATTTCTTACATTTACTGCGCATTGACTTTCATTTTCATCATCAGCTTGCTTGATTGCTGCCACTTTTTCTCGATATTGTTGTTCTTTGTTTGAGCGAAGTTATAAGCACTGGTGACGAAAGTGTCCTGATTTATAGCAATGATTGCATGTTACATGTAGACATTCTGATCTCATATGCCCTTCTTCTTGACAAGCCCAACATTTTAAAATTCGTCTGTCATTTTCCTGAAATCTAAAATCATTAAATCTTGGTCGAGATCTTTGATAAAAATTGTTGCAACTCATTGCCTTCTCTTTTAACTAGAACTTCATTTCTTCTACCTGGTTTCATTTGAAAGTTCCTCGAATTTTTTAACACATCTGCATATTTAATATTTGTTTTTATTGCTGCAACTTGAATGTTGATCTGGTAAATTTCATTATTTACTTTTTCATGTTTCTTGATTTTTTCTTTCATTTATTCCAGTCTTAAATTCGTTTATTCTAAGATCTTTTTTTATTTCATTATCTTCTACTGCATGGAAAATTAGAAATTTCTGCAGTACCTCTTCATTCAGTTTGTGTCGCAAGATTTATTTGGCGAGCTTTTCTATTTTTGTGCAGAATTCATTGGCTGAATCATTTCCTTGGCGATATTTGAGAGCTTCTTGAAGATCATCCATAAATTCCATTGACTTTTTGGAAGCTTCTTTGAGACGATCCAAATAGTTAATGTCCTCACGAGTTGTTTCATTTTCTTTGTAGCATTTGCTGATAAAAATGCTTTGACAAATTTCCTTCTGAATTCTTCTGAGATGCCCATAAGGTCGAAAAATCTTTCACATTCTTGCATAAAGTCTTCTATGTCGGCTCCAATTTCGTAATTTTCTGGAGGCATAAAAAAATTGGCCATCGTGGTCGCCATGTTAGATGCGTTACTTTTAGTATTAATAACGTCTATAATAAATATATATAAAATTCAAAATCCCAAAATTTATTCGTAATATTTAAATGCAATTGTTCAGGAATTATATTAAACGCAAAGTAATGTAAGCATAATGAATTTACATACCACATCAATCCACAACATACATTAATTTAATTCTTTATTTAATTAATATTTATTTAGTTATTTATTTTATGAATTAATTTAATTATATTCTCACAATAATGGTTAAAATTCGTTGGATGTTAAAGACAGAAGATCCAAGCACAGGTGGGCAATTTAAGGCTCTCGAAACCACCCTTTCCGCCGGTCAGGAATGGAATGCGTTAACCTATCCGCTTGTATTTGCTACTGTCCAGCTGGCTTATGAAGAGAAGGCAACAACTATGTCCATCTACGTGTCTATTCGGAAGAAATCAAAGACCAGAAACACAAAGAGGGCGCAGAATTGCCCCAATGTGACAACGGACAACTGATTTATCGACCAGTAATAATAAATTTATATTAAGATTTCGTTATATTGAATAAAAATTAAAAAGAAAGAAATTTGGAGTTAAATTGTTATCACATACCTCGTCATTGTTTAGTCATCAATAGTAAAATGTGCCTAAGGAGAAGATCCAAAAAGGACCATATTAGAGTGATAAAACTGGAAAGTCGAGCAAACATCGTATGTCGACAGCTCGCTGAACCCAGGGTGTGTCTGGGCTAGAGCAGTCCTGACAACAAAGTTCACCTTTGAAGGACATACAACCGCTTGATAAAGTACCAACGCTGCTTAGCAACGAATAGTAAGATGGCAAGACGACAGGTTGCATGCATGGGTTACTCGAGGTCAGTGGTAGTAATCCACCAGGAATTACCCTAGTGTTGGGCCAGAACAGAGTTTTGTTTGAATGAATCGTTAATAGCACGCAAACACAACACGCAGACTTAAAATCAGACCCATAAAACATCAATTAACCACGTTAAAATACGAGAAAGAACTAGTTAAAATATAAAATCGAAACATAAAAATAAATTAAAATAATAACAAGGTGCAACAAGATCCGCACGAAATAAACACAGGAATAACACGAAAATTTGACGAAAATTTGACAATTCACTTGAAAATCGAGAATTCATGAAAGTTAAGGCTAAAATTTAATAATTTGAATTGGAAACAATTCAATTGAAAGTTAAAAACAAAAATTGTCAAATTAAATCACGAAAATAATAAAATTAGAGTTAGAATATACATAAAATCACAAGGTCAAATTTTGTTTTACCACATCAAATTTAACAAACAAGGTTAGGGTGACACAATAGGTATATATACCGATTCATTTTCACAGAATTTTAACTCGTTATTTAACCAAATTTTTGATAGATCAAAAACTCGTTTTATTCGATCGAAGCAATTTTTGAACTTTGTAAGTGGACGATTTCGAAACTTTTTCCACGCAGCGCACAAACAACCTCAAGTGAGCTCTGTTTGGGCGTCTGCATGGGGAAACGTTATTGAGCATGATATTGATGAATGCCAGGATGATGCGATGATATCACTTAAAATTCGTAAAATTAACTATTTCCCCGAAAACGATGAACTAGAGTGAACTTAGAAACCGCCACCATAACTGAAATTTAATAAATAAAGGACCGATACGACGACTACCACCATATTGAGTTAAGACGAACGTAAATCAGCTAACCATAGTTTAATATTTCGGCCACCCGCGACTATCCCCATAACAATTTGAAATAAACAAGTTAATTATAAGTTAATATTTTAGTTACCCGCGATTATCGCCAGGGCCATTTGAAACGAACATAAATACTTAGAGTTAATAATTAAATATTTAGCGACTACCCTCACAACAATTGAGAGTGAGCATCAAGTTCATAAAATTATTGCAAACTCAGTTTGGATCACCAAAGCCCAATAATGATTTCTCACAAAATTAACAATGAAATTTCTACACGGATTTAAGTACCACCCTAAACTAAACCCGATTACGTGATCGAATAAACCTAATTTATTCAATGAAATGCCCGATTATGAAATCAACTAGACTTAATTTATCCGATAAAAATGAAAAATATTTAATATCGCACATATAATAACAAAGGAAAAACTCATAATACGCTAGGTGAAAATTCATAATTATTAAGGAAAATTCAAAAGGCCGGAAAAGACGATTGTCAGGATACCTAGTAAATTGAGCAGAGAATAAATGGGGTCGTAGGATGAATCGGAAAGCATGATTTTTGCAGGAACCGCAGATGGGGTTGTTGCGCGAATATAATCAAACCACGAATACTACATAAAAATACATAAATGAGATTTGTAGGAATAATCATACTGTACCAAACGTGGAGTTCGAATATAGTAAATTCCGAACGTAATCTGCCGTTCGCGAAGTATAGCCACGATATCCGTAGGAGAAGTTGTAGATGAAATCCATTAGAAATTGGAATGACAGCAGTTCGTAGAACAACCAATTTATTATAATCTTCCCCGATCGACGAAACCAGAGAAGAAAGAATTATTGACAGTGGTGACACACCCGGCTAGATTGATCAATTAGAGTGGAGTGAAATTGCCACGTTGCAGAGAGAATGCGAGAAGAGTATGCCACTAGATTGTTTATCGACTGTTTGGTATAATTCTAGAACAATCTGTCAATAAGAACATGAATCATGCGTTGCTAGGTCTGCCACTACAGACAGAAAATTAAACATGGGTGTGTTCAAATGCCACGCATGCCTGCGAATGACAATATAAATAGCCTGTCATTTCGCTGCATAACCAGAAAATTTGGAGATCTTAAAATGAATACAAATGTCGATAGAAAACAAGGATACTCCGTGTCCAGGAGAGGTCCATCCACACGAGCGGACGACCCAGAACTAGACGTAGTAATCATGGAGCAGAAAACTAGTAATAGGAACGGTAAGGGATTAAATTAAATTATTTACAAAATTTAATAAATTGTTTCATGCTCACGACGTACTACCTTCTCGGTCCATCGATCCGGTATTACCACTAAGTGAACGAGATTACCGACTAGGAAAAAAAACCGAGAAGATCCGATGTTTATCCAACGAGTATACGACATGATAGGAAGAATCGATATTTATTAGATAGATACCCTAAGGGGTAGGAGGAATCAAGGTTCATCAATGAATGCCAGATGATAGGATTAAACCAAAATCTATTAAATAAATACACCATATGGAATCGAGACTTGTTAAATGAATATGTCCTATGATAGAACAAATTTACGCCCCTTAAATGAATTTATTATATGATAGAGTCAAATCAATGTCTATTGAATAAATATATCGAATGACAGAGTCAATTTAATGCCCATTGAATAAATATATGATATGATAGAGTCGAATCAATGTCTATTGATTAAATTTATCGGATGACAGAGTCAATTTAATGCCTAGTGAATAAATATATGATATAATAGAGTCGAATCAATGTCTATTGAATAAACATGTTGTATGACAGAGTCAAATTGATTCCTATTGAATAAATATTGTATGATAGAGTTGAATGAACGATAGAGTCAAATCAAGGTCTATTCACTATATGTTAGAGTTACATCCCTGCCTATTAAACGATTATGCTATGTGATGCGAGGGTTCAAGTTATATTCTATGTGAGGAAAGGATATGAGGTTTCAGGAAATAACTGGCCCGGACAATGGGAAGACCCGAGGTTTTATTAGAGAAATAATCTATCTGACGGGATGATCCAGGACTGTTATTAACAAAGCCCCTATCTGAAGGAATGAATCCATTTTTTTCCTTTAATGAACCCTCACCATGACGGAAAGAGTGACGTTTCTCATACAGTGGACGCTCACCCATAACGGCCTTGAACATATATCCAGGTAGATTATTTTTGGTCTCTTCTTATGATTAAAGAATATAATGAGAAATCGAACTAAGAAGCAATTAACCGCTAACGCTCCTCCACTTCCCCATTAGACTTAAGGTCGATCAACCATGCTTCCCTTCGATCTACTGACGACATATTTTTTTCACGACATTATGTAATGATAATGATCACTATTTTGTTTAGAAGATTCCTGGATAGACGAATCCCGAGTTACTGTAAGATTCCCATCTCACTCCGCTGCCAGATGCAGGCAGGCGATGTGGGATGCGGGATTCTCAATTTCCCCCGTAAGGAAATCGAGATCAAGCCGACAAGGAGGTTTTGAAGATTTGGAGCTACCGCACGTCACGATAAAAACTGAGCCAGGCCGTAACCCGGCTCGAGAACCTCGGGGTCACGCCGAATTTGTTCTGGCTCGCCTAGAAGAACACAAAAAACGGACCAATACGCAAGTGGAAAGGGCTCGGCGCCACTTGAATCAAATCAACTCCGATATCGCGGCTGGTAAGATCCCGATTACGGGCTGGTATGCCCCCTCATATGGCATCTGGTTCGAACTCAACGATCCAAGGCTAGACAGACCGACTCGGCCTATGAGCGTCACTGTCCCAAAGCGAATATTCCCTAGAGCAATGAAGGGAGAGGGCGAAAAACTGAGGAAGGAGCGAGATCACCCCTACGCACGAAGCCCACCGAGAAGAGACTCCAATAGATATTATCGAATTTCAGGTTGATATTGAATTTAATAGAAATAAATATTACGGTTTTGCCTCTGTTCATTTGTTCTTAAGTTATTTACATAGGATAGCGGAGGATTTACCTAACCATTATAGTATAATAAAAGTTTATCATAATTTTCACATAAATAATTTTAACAAATAAAATATACTTAATAGAAATAAATATTACGGTTTTGCCTCTGTTCATTTGTTCTTAAGTTATTTACATAGGATAGCGGAGGATTTACCTAACCATTATAGTATAATAAAAGTTTATCATAATTTTCACATAAATAATTTTAACAAATAAAATATACTTAATAGAAATAAATATTACGGTTTTGCCTCTGTTCATTTGTTCTTAAGTTATTTACATAGGATAGCGGAGGATTTACCTAACCATTATAGTGTAATAAAAGTTTATCATAATTTTCACATAAATAATTTTAACAAATAAAATATACCCCTATAATGATTTGCCTTTTTGTAGACATAGATCCATACCAAATTTTGAACACCGCCCTTGAAAGATCACGCAAGGAAAATGCTGAGCTACATCAACAGCTAATACAGATGACCCGAGAGATCCAGCAGGTCAAGTCAACCTGGGTGGAACCTACCAAGATAAAGACATTATACCAAAGAGTAACTGCTGCACAACGCGGATGGTCCGAAGAAAAACGGCTTGGCCAAGCCCTGAAAACTCAGATCCGCGGTCTAGAAGTGACATTATTGGCTAGCCAGGAAGGCAAGGCCTTAACATACCCAAACCGGCCGTGAAACCTGCTCAGCGTTGTCCCGGAAAGATGGAACGCGCGAAGCGCCGGACCTTGAATCTCAAAGGGCATACAAATGACTCATTGTTGAAATTTAATAAATAATCACTTAAGCGTTTTAGTTTTATTTATTTATCGGTAATGATAGTATTTAAGTCCGCGATAAATTGAGGTTTTAAAGGGGTTCGGATGAAAGGTAATGATTGAGTGTGACGAACATGACGAGAAGGGGACCGGAACAAGAAATCGCACACAGACCTTCTATCGGCAGTGCGTTGAACCCGTTATGAGATCGGGCCTTAGCAGTCCTTTCGTAGTGCTCACCTTTGGTGATCTCATAACCAGTTGTTACATTACCAAAGTTTCTTGACAACGGGTGACCATTGGGGGCGAGAACAGTTTTATTTGGGTCAAGGTTACATCAACCATAAACCCCACACTAGTAACCAGGATAATCTAATGATGTTGACAGCATAACCACGCAAAAGCGTCAAGGATGAATTTGTCTACTGATATAAAATATCTTCTATCAAATATAGCCACCCATAAAAATGTGAAAGACTAATTTACCTATAATATTGGATATTAATTTAACGTAAAATTTCATTACCTCAAAAGTATTTATTTTTTAATGTTATAATAATATATAAATATTGTATGAAATATTATATTTTAGGCAATAAAACATTAAATTTAGAATTTGAATGTTTTTTCAATAATTTAAATAAAAATTATTTGATATTTATTTACATTTGAACAAATTAAGTTTGTTTTAATATTTAAAATTTAAAAATTCATGCCGCAAGTTCATAAAACTAAAGTTTTAAATCCTAAAAGTAGGAAAGCAGCTCGTAAAATAAATCAATTTCATCAAAAGGAAAGAAGAGAATTGTAATACATTTTCTTTTTTTTGTTTTATATTTTATATCTAGGAAGCATAAAATTACTGATTCAAAACAGAGTTTAATATGTAAAAGCTTTATTTTGATAATTTTATTAATGTTATATAGTGGCAAAAATTATTTGGTTTAAAAACCACGTTGTTGGTAATGCCGATAAAAAATGTTATTCAACAGACGAAGTCCATGAAATAGTTAAAAGGTTTAATAACTGTTAAATGGAAATGATTTAACATTTTTGTAGTTATTTAAAAAGGTTTGATGACGAAGAAAATTTATATGATTTTAAAGATGGATCATTGAAAATTGAGAATTCTATATCAATTGGTGTAGACATTACAAGAATGTTTGTTGGGCAAGAGTTAAATGAATACATTTCATCTGGGCTAAATATTCCTGATATTTTATCAAAAGCTGGTGTTGAATACATCAAGTAAATAATTCTTTTTATTTTAATTTTATATAATTTTGTTCAGGAATTGGGTACCTGATAAACTAAAGATGCAACAAATTAATATGATTAAAATAAGGCAGAAAAAGATGTAATGCATTGAAACACTTTGTTTATATAAATATTAGTTTTTTATGGAGTTTTTATTTATTTTAAATTGCGTATAGATATAAAGTTACTTATAAAATTTAATAAAAATTAAAAATGCGTTATAATTAATTTTAATATACGATGTCTCACTGACAATGGTTTGTGTGACAAAGAAATGTGAAAGTCATAATTACAAAAACTGTTACTTATCCCATTAATCATACAATTTATAAAAGAAATATAAAAATTTTGCATTTTGAAGATTTTGGTTGGTACTCTAAACTATAGAACTCAACATGCGTTTGGCTAAGCTTAGGATACCTGATAATTTAGTATCATAATCCAGGAGTAGGTTTGGCGCATAAACTTTGCTGTATTATGTGACTTGTCCTCATTACTATTTGATTATTCGACATATGTCAGTATCGTATAAACATGTACAGTTTTCCAATATTCATCTAACTACATTTCTTTCATTGACCTTAGAGGTGTATCGAACAGCGGATTGAAAAGCTCTTCACTTGGTGTATTCACCAAATATCAGTTCATTCTTTACTTCATCTGTTAAATCTTTTGCCTAAATTTTTTAATAACAACATTGATACGAAAAATAACATCGTACCAAATAATTAACGACACGAGAAAACTGAAATCTTTCAATTAATTGCCTCATGTGCTGTATAACCTAAATTAAAGCAGAGTGAACGTCACTTACTTGATATCGAACTTTTATACTATTTATTTTGCCTCACCAACACGTATCACTCAGATTCTTCAAGGAAAATGAATTTACGTGATTAGTTAGAATTTTCCATCGATTGACAGAGGCGGAGAATAGTGTAAACAATCTTTAAGTAAAAAAATAAGGATTATTGATGACCAAAATAACGTAATCATTTACGTAAATTAAAATAATCTACCTATTGAAATGAATAATTCGAAATATTATAAATCAATACAAAAAACGGATATGCAATTATCATTATATAGAATGATAATTACTTAACTACTTTTACGTCAAAGTTTCTATTTGTCTTTCATTCTCTTTTACTAGCATGATAGTCGATCTGAGATCATTCTGAGGCGGATTTCACGATGCATCGTATCATCGGACACCAGTACGATTTCGTGTATTATGTAATAAATTATTTGATTTTATCGTATGGGTCCGCGATGCTTCCATGAGCTGCATGGTCAAAAGCATGAAACGTGTTTGGTATTATAAAATACCTTACACTGACTGTTTATGATTACCTACCATTCGCTAACTAGGCTTTCGGAACTAATGCCTTCTTTACCATTTACTGACAAAACACACCGTGGTCTGTGTTAATTTAATTTCTGTACTTGTAATGTAAAATATAAAAGCATGCATGTGAAAATTAGACATTTTACTTTCCATTCGATTAAATTAACTACTTCCGAAATATCACAAATCTTTATTTTATAATAATTCGATTTGAAAAACATAATGTGGAAGACATAATATATAATTTGCTACCTTTTTCTAACATACATTTTTGATACATAATAATTTTATAATACATAGCATATAAACATCGACAATCCTAGGCTAAAATGAAACATCAAAAATAATATCAAAAATTACTGTGGGTTTCGAATGTATTTATTAGATAGTTTCAGGTGTTTGTTTTTGCAACGATATTTATACCAAATTTTTGTGTCCGTTTTCTGTGTGTGCATGTTGATGGGTTTAATGAAAGTGAAAATTTAATTTGTGGCATAGACTTTGTTAGATCCTTAAGTTTTGGATGTTATTTTTTTTCGATTTTTTCTGATTTTATATTTGCTAAAACTCCTGGTCGATTTGCTTTTCCCTATTATGGTGAAATATCTGATTATACTTTATCTAATTCATTTATCCTATTTTTTGTCAGCTTTTGTTTATTTCGATTCAAATTTTTAATTTAATTTCATAGGTTTTTTATTCTATTTATATTAGTAAAAATATGACAAAATTTCTTATATTTCGCCATCTATTTTTATCATAAGTTCTATTTTGTCTTTAAATTTTTCCTAGTTTCGTTTCTTATTCCAAATTTTTAAAATATTTATCTAATTTTACAACTGATTTTTTAATTTTTCCTATTTTTTAGTTGCCAACCATGGTTTCTATTCTGTTTTGCATGTTGTTTATTAAAAGTTCTTGCAGGACTTGCATTTTTATTTATTTTCGTGTTTCAGAAATTTGTTTTTTCTTTGATTTTACTCTGGTTATTTGGGCTTTTGTTTTTCACTAACTTTACTTGATGTGTCTGGTTTATATTATGTTACCACACTATTCAAACAATATCTCAACTGAGTTAGTATTTACCCAACAATAAAATTCGATTTCATCTTGTTATTCTGCATATTTTGTTACCATCTCAAATGCTTCAATTGCTTACTAGAGAATTGGTATTACAATGTTTGCTTCATCAAAATCGTCGAATTTTTCCTCTTTTGATTCTTCTAAAACATTGCCCTGAATGTGGAAACGATGTTGCCCTAATTTAATATCATGAAATAAGGCTGGTTTTTCATTTGTTGTAAGAAATAAATAATCTCGTTTATTATCTATTTATGCTCCAAAAATTCACACATAAAATTTTGTTCAGATAATCAAGATTATACTATATATCCAATTGCTTCGAAAAATTAGATGATACCTACTATTCCGTATTCTAGCGTGTGCTGTAGAGAATGTTAAAATGTTAACAAATAAATTTAGAAAATAAGACTTAGGATTAAGATACATTGATTATGCATAGACATGAAAATAAATCTTACAGTATATTTTAGCACAGGTTATCAAAAGACTTAGTGAATTAAATATTGTCTTTTGTAACATCACCGTGAAAATTGCAATAAAGAAAGTTTCGATCAGAAGTTAAATATGAAAAATCAGAATACATAAATGAAAATAAATAAAAATTGGAAAATCTTAAAATTTAAAATTAATCTAAAATTTAAATAAATATACTGAAATTGAAAGACAAAAACGTTTGCATGATTTGAAAAAAAACATCAAGCTAAATAACGGTAAGTTTTCTTATCGTCATCTGATCTGGCCAAATAATCACGTTCAAGGAGAGACTCAATTCGTTGTTTTATCATCTGAGGCGTTGGCATAAACCGAGATTTTAATTGTTCTGTTACTTCTGCTATTAATAGGTTATGAGACAAAGTTTTCCTTGCTTTCATTATTCTAACTATTGTGGCTTCAATTACATACTTACGATTTTCATCTACTCTGGTTTTGGTTTCTCGTCTTTCTGGTTCAGTTTCCTTAATTGTTATATTTTGTACCTAAATGTAAAATTATAAAAATCCTGTATCTTTATAAAAAATATTTAATCATAACAATATGCTGGATAACAAGAAAATTGAATTAAATAAATAATACAAAATAGGAAAATATAAATATCGAATAAATATCTACATCGAAAATCAAAAGTAAAGAAACTGAAAAAGAATCAGAATTAATTGATGCTGACAGACAATGACAATTTGATATGTATGACTATTGCTTTAATGATGTTATTTATGAATAAATATATTTTTATTTTTAACCGATTAAATATTTCATTTATTTTAATCCAAATAGTATGACAAAATTAAATTTAAAACTAAGAAAACATTTTTTTGGTCATACTATTAGAAGTTATCCGCTACTTTATCTTGCCGTTTGAGGAAGCAGCAAAGATGATTCCGGGTGAAAATTACGCTACATCAAGCCTTATATTACCTATCATATTTCAATATAAAAAAAATTATTAATCATGAATATAATGAAAAAAGATAGAGAATGGGTATGCAGATTTTATAAGAATGTTACTGTTGGAGTGCAATGTACTTGAAGAAAAATATCAAGAAAATTTTTTGGGAAAATGTTCCTTTCTTGATCCTAGATTTTGTGATGATGAATAAAAATACTAATTAAAGATGATGTTAAGAGTGAAATTGAATCGCAAAATAAAGCAAATGGAAATGTCCAAAGTAAAATTACAATTTGAATTTATTATGGAAGAATTATGAAGAGGATGTTAGGCTGTATGATGATGAGTTTTTGAAGTATGAAATTCAACCAGGATTGATCTTAAATGATAGTCCATTGAACTTTTGGATAAATAACGTTGGGAATTTTCCTATTTTGTCAAAACTAGCGCTGAAATATTTACCAACACCTGGATCAAGTGCTCCGTCTAAAAGAGCTTTTTCATCCTTTTGATTTATCGTAGATGATTTAAGGAGTAGGCTGTCTTCAAAAAACGTTGAAATGTTGGTGTTTTTAAAACATGATTACGACAAGTTATTTGATTAAAATCTTTATTGAATTAAAAGTTTTTATATTAAATAAATTAATTCGTCCAATAATTTGTTTTTTGATAGCTATAAAAATTAAAAATATGTATTGTAATTCTTATCTTAATATATCTATTTTTTACATCCTTTAATATGCTTTCGATGTTTTTCTTTAAAAAATGAATAGACCATATAGATTTTCGTAACAGATGTTGATATTTTAAATACGTAAACATTAATGCACAATTTCTTTATTTAAATCTCATGGTCTCCACATATATCAATAGATCATTGCTTTCTAATTCACACGACATTATCTTTAAATCGTTTTTGCTTAGTATTATCAACTGCACATTTACCTTCCTTGCCTCTCACCAACCTTTCAATGACTCTCACTCATCTTTCATTCGTGCTTAAATCATTATTATAGCTTGTAAGTATTTTGAGTAATCCACGTGTGTGCTTTGGCGTAGTATGTAAATTTTATATTCAAAAGCTGCGATAAAGTCAAAAACATCAAGTTATTCATAGATTTTGTAGCGGATAAAAAATCTCAATTATTATTACAGCACCCTAGTAATTAGATAATTTTTATTTTTAAATATGTAATGAGATAATAATTTCTATATATTTACAAAAGATACACTGGTTTATCCCACTTCAAAGATAAGGGAGCATCCATTAAGGCAAAGGTGTACAAACTAGGGGCGGGTCACCGGATTGGGGCGCAGAAAATTTTAAAATGTAACAATTCTTTGTTTCCAGAAAATTTTAAAATTGTTAGATTTTACAAACGAAGTATGGCTTTTCATTGAATATTTATTATTGTTTTTTTGATAAAGCATTAGAACTGTTATTTTCATAATATTTAATTTGTTCAATTTACAAGAAATAGAGAAAAATACACTTTGTTTATTTTATTTACGTCTTTTTTATTTTGGCGTTGATTTTTAATTAAGTCGGGGGCGCCAAAAATAAATATGTTGAAAATGGGGGCGCAACTTTAAAAGTTTGCGGAAGTCGCTTAAGAAGTGGGAGGTAGTATTCGCAAAAGGAACAATAGGGAGGGTCAAGGGGATCAAAAATTGCTTATTTTGGGGGGAAGTCCTTAATGGATGCTCCCTAAACAGATATAAATATATTGTATAATATAAAGCTATATATTCCAGTCTTAAAAAATATATAAATGGATAATTATAGTTTTTAATTTTAAAAAAAAATCCCTCTAGGGGTTAATTATTTTATAATTTCTATTTTTATTATTTACGCAAGGCGTCATTGTGAAAACAACAAACGGCACTCAAGTGCCTTAATAATAATAATTGACACAAGGCGCCATTAAGTGAACGAAAAGACACTTTAACGGGTCAGCAAAAACAAAACATTTTACTATATAAACTAAGAGAATTCTCAGTCAAATAACAACTTAAATCATAACTTAAGTTTCTAAGTCTCAAAGATTAGAAGTTTAAATTAAAGCATAACAATATATAGCCTAGCTTGGGCAACTGCATTCGATAACAAAATTACATTTGCTCAGCGATGGGATAAATCTTCTCAATGGGAGATCTCTTTTCTGATACGTTAATATTGAAATAAAACTCTCTTAGGTTGGTTCTAACCTTTGCATACTTTTAACTCCGTATTTATCTTCGACCAAACTGGCAATTTCAGTAGCTCCATGATTGCTTTTGTTGGGATATTAAATATTCATCGATAGATAGATCTCTCGATCTGATTCCTCGTGTTCAATAATCAGTAAGACAAAATCCCAACAAAGAAATCTTTATTCACAAATATTCACAAGATACAATTATTTGATTTTTCGTAGACACCCTAAGGGTATCGCTCAATAAGTCACCGCAATCTGATTAACTTCTATCTGTTTATTACTTTCAATTCGTTTTCAAATTAATTAAATGTCCCTCTTTGACCAACTGGCAACTTATTTTTTTTGTTAGTTCCTTTAATTATTTTGGGTTGCCATTAATTTGGATTAGAGCTAGGGAAACAATTTTTACCGGTTGGGCAATTTATTGTCCATTTTTTTAATTCTGGGAAACCAATTAGGCTGACGTTCAGCTCGGCGGCCCTTGATTAATGGGTTCGTAGGCAAATAATTTAATTAATTGGCTTTTGGGCTCCCGACCCTTCAATATACCTCATATAATCTAATAGTATTGTATTCGTCTTCAAAATAAAATTTGCCACCTGTTACCACTTTTCCCACCTAAAAGTATTTATTTTAACTTTTTCCGAAATTTAAATTAATTTTAATTGATTTTTATAATTTTTAATATTTTTATTCATGTTATATTATAACCCCAACACTTTTATACTGATCTTATAATTGAATCCGGTTTTGGTTTAATTAGTTTTATATACGGGGTTCCTCTCAAAATTTACATTTCCTTAACTAATTTGTTTTCGACTTTGGGCATCTCAGGGCTCCTGTATACCAAATTTATCTCGGGATATTTGCATTGCTTTTCAATTATGATCGGGTCCCCCTTTTATCTCTTTATTACCCAATTTCGTTCACCCTAATTTAATAATTTTGTTGACAACTCGGGGTTCTCACACTGCTCGGATTAAATAAAAATAAATGCTTTTGACATTTCAGTAAGTTTTCCATAATTCAATATTATGTTATAGCCATTTTATCATCAAACAAAATGGAAAGTTGTTTTTTAATTTTTCTACAAAACAGTTTCTATTACGGATTAATTTTGTAATTTTATCACAAAAATTACGATAAAGAAATCCAAATTTATATTTACAAATGGTTGGCTTCGAGAACTCGACGAACCATACGATGAGGTAATATCTTCTCTTGTCGTGGAACAAGCGAATAAAGGAAAACTTAGACCGGTTATGGATTTCCGTGAATTAAATGAATCCGTTGAATTTCTCGCTAAAGACAGCGATATTTGTTTGGAAACAATCCATCTTTGGCGATGGATGAGAAAAGAGATAATTCTTCTCAATTTGCATAGCACTTATTTGCAGATCCACATTGGAGAAAACTTATGATGCTATCAGGTGGTACTATATATGGGAAAAACTTATTGTCTAACTCGGTTAGGATTTGTTCAAAACCAGGGTATGCAACCCACGGCTCATTTCATTATTTTTTGCGGCCCACCTTGGATTTTCCATTTTGATGTTTTAACGCTTTCTGGAAACACAAAGAACTTTCATTCAAAATTTTATTTTTTAAGATGTTTTTTGAAGAATCAAATTATATTTTGATTATTTCTTATGTTTGTTATCAATGAATAAATTAATTGCTATAATGAATTAAAATTAAAGCTATATTTCATTATTTTGTGTATTTCTTATGTTGGCTCATGGTGATTCTGAAAATTTTCAAAATCGAGTTAGATGAGACCTACAAAGATTGGTCACTACAACGGATTCGGCTAGAGTTTTCAAATGGGCAAACAATATTCTCTCGGAAAAGAGTAATATTGACACATGTAGAAGCTGTCGAAGCTACTCGTTTGGGGTGGTGAAGATATTGATAAACGAATGGTTGATCATTTCATTCAAGAGTTCAAGAGAAAACAAAAGAAAGCTATTAAAGAAAACAAGAGAGCTTTTCGCATATCTTTGTCTCCAAGTACTCAAGCTATTATTGAAGTTGAACAGTATTGTAAAAGTGAGTTTAAAATATTCACCAAAATATATATCTAAACCAACTAACTTTTATTTTATAGTGCTTGGAAGTAAATGACTCATTAATAGTAAAAACATCGGTTGGTAACAGGTCTGTGGATTTTGATTTAGGCTCTTTGACTAGAATTCTCTGAGATATTTTGCTGAGTGATAATGACAACAATGAACGCGTCAAATCTCTATCAGGAATGCATGTTTCTTTCAATAATTCATCAAATGTATATTTAGATTTCTTGTTGAATTTCATTAAAATCACCATCTGATAGGTTGAAACCTAGTAAAAATTAATGAAAACATTAAAAATTTTCAATATTTTTAATATATATAACTTTAATCTTAGTTTTTATAAATAAAAATTATTTAAAGTAATATAATATGGAATTAATTCTTCAAGGTAATTCCAATGTTTTAGAATATATTTTTTCAAGTCTAAAGGACAAACTTTTAAAATATTGACAATATTTTATAAAATAAGATTATTAAATACTATCTGAAAGCAGCTTTTACTGTATACGAATAGATTGTCCTCAAATCCGTTAGAAATTCTGACTCATTTGCATCATTCGACGGAATCATCGGCTAACAATGACTGTTTATAATCACCAAGAGTATGAGGAAAATAAATAATTTTAATAACTCTGTAATATTATTTATAATTAGAACAGACAGTAAAAGTCTTATCGGCATAAGCCGTGAGATCATATTTAAAATCTGCAGAGCGTATTTATATATCAGAAAATCTCCTTAGAAAGATTTTGTTTTATTTAACGTTGATGTTTTAAAAATATAGTTTAGCTTTGCGAATTATTTGAAATTGTTATTTAAAATTATGGATGTTTTAAATACTAGGAGTTCCGCTAAAACGGGGAAATCTGATATGACGACCACGCCAGGACTCTAATAATCTGTATGAGCAGAACATAAGTTGATTGTATCAGATTTTTGAAGTACATAAGACATTTAGAGAGATGATACAAAAGGACTAATTTAACACTAAATTTATAATAAAACTAATTTATAAAATTTCTAAACCGCAACCCACTCAAACCATTGGACTTTTAAAGTATTTAGATCAAAACTATTTATTAGACTTTTAAAAATGATGGGAAGATGAAAAATTTAAGAAATGTCAAATTTGTTTGGGGTTTGGAGTAACAAGAAACATTGGATACACTCAAGAAATTACTTGAAGAACCTCCAAATTTTCGATTAAAAAAAAACAATTTCTGGTCATGATAGAGGTCAGCACTTGAGGGTATTGATGCTGTGCTAGGTCAGAGGGATGACCCAAGTGAAGAGGATGCAATTAAATACGCCATTAGAGGTTTGAAATCTAATGAGAAAAATATTGCAATAATTGAACTGGAAGCTTTAGCAATTGTCAACACTATAACCCAATTAATAACGTACTTATGGGGTTATAACATAATTATGTATACAAATCAAAAACCCTTGTAATGGTTAACCAAAAATTACAATGGATATATCAAAGCTGGTCAGATGAAAATTAATTTTACATCTATATGATATCAAAATTCAATATCGAAAGAGTAATCATAATGGGAATACGGACGCCTTTTTTCAAATGGATCAAGGATACGAGGAAGATGTTAGAAAAGGTAGACTTGAAGGAACAATCTTTGCAGTAATAAGAGCAATTAACCGACTCGAAATGTAAAAGAAAAATAGAAGTCGGACGAAGAGATAAATTCCATCAGAAGTAAAATGTTTCAACATAATTTGCCAAGTAATGGGAGAAAAATCAAGATAAATTCGTACTCTAAGAACTAGTCAAGTATATGGACACGTCATAATGGGACCAGAAAAATATCGAGGACTAATGTTGCAATACCACTATGGAGTCTTAAGAGGACATCTGTCCTCGTAGAAAACGCTACCAAGATCGAAACAAAAATATTTTTGGCTAACGATGGAACAAGATGTAAAATTATGGTGTCAGACGTGTAAGATCTGTATCACCAGAAAGAATACTCGAAAGAAACAGCATGTACCTAAGAAACCGATGTCTGTTCTGTCTACACCAATGGAGATGACAGCTATGGACGTGTTAAAGAGTATAACAGTGTTAAGAAATATATTAGCATTTTGTGACTACTTGACAAAGTGGTCAGAAGAGTTCACCAATACCGAAACACAAGGCAGATACAATAGCCAGAATTTTTATAGAAAAAATAGATTTTAGGTATTGGGTACCTACAAAATTGCTAACAGCTCGAGAAGCAAATTTTATGAATAATATAAAAGGAATTGACGGTTATTTCGGCATTCTCAAATTAAACCCTTCCCATATTATTCAATGAAACTGGGACTAACATGCTAGTATCGTATGATAATTCAGGACAACTTGACACACACACCCCTTAAATCTAGAAAAATTTCTGATATTGACTCCCTTTAAAGGGGAAGGGGCTATCAAAATCATAAACACATTACACACTGCACTACAACCTAAATTCAAAATCACAAAATATTCATTTAAAAAAAAATAAATAAAGCACTATAGTGCTTTATTATAACTATCTTACATTGGAAATCCATCGGTGAAATAATATAATAAAGAAAATAGCTTAAACTATGTGTGTATTGACAAACGAAAGACCATAGTTCTGCAAAATAAAATAACTTAAACTATGACTGAGTTAACAAACGAAACACCATGATTCTGCAGTAATTGAATTTATTTTGGCTTGAATTATCAAGCGAAAGAGCCATAATTAAATCAGCCATGATGGATATCAAAAAGAAAGAAAAGAATTAATAAAAAATTAAATAAGAATTTCTATAAATTTCAGAAAAAATTGATTATTTAAATTAAAATAATTACTGCTACTAACAATAAATACATAAGGCCAAATGGTAAGAACGAAAATAAATGTACACAGGCACGAAAAAGCGAGGGCGTAGTAATAGATGCAAAAAAATCAGTATAAATTGACGCATAAATTTCATTCTAAAAATTTGTTGAGAAATATTCACTTTTTCAGCGCTAATTTATAAATCACTGATTTTCGCAGTTGTAAGTTAATTTGTGTTTAGAAATGTAATTTTAAATTTTTGTAATGTTTCATTTTATGGTTTTTGTTTTTAATTATTTTTATTTCATGATCATGTCTCTAAAATCGAATAACACGATGTGGGAAACCAAACAGTTGCTAGCTTAGACCGTTAATTTGGTCTGAATGCAACACCTAATAGGAATTTCTCCATTACTTTTCTCTTAAAATTTTATATATATGTATGTCAATAGAATTTCCAATGAATTCAAACGTTTAGCTAGCTAGGGCAGTTAATTTTGCCTAATAGGAATTTCCTCAAGGCTTCAACGGTCGACGGCAAGTTCAATTCCTAGTGAAGCTGAACTACAAAGCAGACGGTTGTCATATAAACAGAGGCAGTTGACCGTAACGTTGATTGGAGCTGTTAGTCAAATTTTAAAATGCATGGAAGGACGACAAGAGTTTGGGAGCTAATTGATGAAAGAGCGCTTTTGCTAAAAACCATGCCAACAATCTATGAGGATGAGGAAGGATAAGGAATGGGAATAAGACCAATAGATTGCGCTGTGATGAGATAGATAAATAAATGCTCGATGAATTGACTTTTAAATCATCGTAATATAAATGGAATGATAAAAAAGAAAGTTAAGGGATCAAATTGGAATGAAAATGCAGTGGTTACAACGATTAAATAAATAAAATAAGCGCAGAACTCTGCTCAAAATTTTGAAAGATACATTAATAAGCAATGGATAAAGTTGACAAATTGAGATAGGAATTGTAGAAATATACAAGCATGGAAAAGGGTATAGAAAAAAGATGTAAGACCTTTTTTTTAATAAGTAATTTTGTGTAAATTACTTATTAACCTTAAAATAAATTTCATCGAATAAGTTTTATTTACTTATTTATAATCACTAATTTAACCTTATTATACTCACGTCAATTCGGAGAATCTTTTGGAGTTAGATTCTGTAATAACGTACCTAACACTAAAAGTAAGAATACATTATGCTTTGCATTTAGTGGAACATGCATTTAATAATATATTACAAAGCTGAACCATGGGAACTAAAGATACTGAGCAGTACCGTCAACATTTAAAAAACATTTCAATGACTTCGAAAGAAACAGATTCAATAGTTACACCAAAAACTGAAAAACTACACATTGACATTTTGACTCATGAAAAGTTACTTGTTGTTGGGTTTGACGTTTTACTTCATTTAGCTTACTCAAGAAAATTTCATGGATAAATCGATTTTTAATATAACTCAAATGAATTTTTTTTGTATCACTTTAAATATTTAAAAAAAATATGAATCAAAGTAAAATCCTTAATATAATATCCTAAAATATACTTGTTCATTGTATTTTCAACAGGTTTTACTTAAAAGATGCCTTCAAATAAATTAGATAATGTTGGGTTAATAGCTGTTAGTCGGTAGTATAATCTGGCTACTCATGCTCAGTTTATACATTAGTGAAAAACAACCCCACACAATAAATTTAATACACTAAACAATTACAGTTAGCTCAATTCACATGCATTTTCCAATAAACGATAAGCCAGATAACCACACGAACAATCGCCTTTTCTGGTACGTTAATTTTGGTTATTAATTCACCACAATTTTATATCTTTTATATATTCCAACTCTGCTGAACGTATTTTTACCACTGGACTGGGGCTGATCCTTATTGTGATTGATTTTTATATTAACTTTGCAACCAAAATAATCTAATTATCAAATAAGAAAATAATTACACATATCCTACGAAATACAAAACAATGGGACTTCTCAACTCTCTGTTCCCTAATTGATATTGAAAATTTAATCTCATTTTGAAGACGGATCATTCTGATAATGAGTTCGGGTTTCTCATAGAGCCACTAAATTATTAATTTATTTTTAATTTGAATTTTTATAATCATTTTCGGGAAACTTAATTGATTTTATTTTACCGTATTCGTCTCATTTGCTATCCGTACATATCAATTTTTAATTAATTCTTAATTTTCGGCATTTGTACTCAATTTCATGCACAATTCTTTTTGCTTTACTTAAGACAAATCTCAACAATATTAAACACTCGAAATGCACATATTTAACATAATCCATTCTAGACAGTGTTTTTCACACCAATCTTATCCCGATTTAGTTTAATACTCGAATATTCGTTGAAAACTTTGTGAATACTTCGTTCATAAATGGAAAACCGCTAAAAAATATTGCCCATCAACTATCTTGCACAGTACACCAAAGTACATTTATTACTGTAGCTTTAGCCATAAATTAAGATCTAGTATAAAACAATCAATTTGTATATACACAAAGAAAAATTAATTATGGCTTAATTGACATTGATTAAAAGTTCCTATATTATAAATAAAATAATAAATGTGTATGCGCCATAGCCAAAATTGAATAAAATGCATGGCATTAAATATTGGCATATACTACAGTAAAGAACAATTCTCAGTGAGTAGAAAAATAAAAACATACACAAACACGGTTCACAAAATTTCTATAATAAAAAATACATACGATTGGGCATATTAAATTTCAAATTTTAGTTTTAAACAATTATTATATTGAAAAATATTTTCACTCCACAACTGTTGTTCATAGACAAAAAAAATTGAAATTTGTGTTGTGTTAAAAATTTAGTTAAATGTTTTTTATGAAATCAATACAATTCAAATAGTATAATAGTTTCGATGTTTTAACTGTCATCAGTCAAGAGGCACAAAGATTTCTCTTCAAGTCAAGTATACAACAAAGCTGAATCAACTCTATTACATACTTTTCCGATACACTGGAAATCACATCACTTATAATGTTGCTTAGGACTACAAAAATATGCAAAACCTGCAATACATAGAAGCTAAAGGCAGTCGGATGCACTTGTAGACAGCATGTGTGTCAGTGATAATGCATAGAGGTGATTATGAGGTTCATATACCACATTTGCAAATTTTGGAGATTTTATATAGACATATTGGGCTAGGAGAGATTATTAGAAAATTTCATGAGCGAAGCTATGAGATAAAAATCGAAACTGGAAGTTGCTTAATTAGAAATACTGAGTGGCTAAAAGCTTATAAACAAGAGTAAATGTGAGATATTTTAATTAACATATTACATCATTGTATGTTGTTTGAATGCATGATCGTATGTTGAAATTCTTATTTATTCATTAATTATTATTTAAGAAAACTCCTCAAACAAATTAATAATTTGCTTAAATATTATTGTAATAATATACATATTATTCGAATTAAACGGATTCTATAAAGTGCTGCAGCTAATATGTCGTTGTGTTACATAATTTATGTGCTATTGAGCACAAACACCAACGTTTAATACATTCATAAAAGGTTATATGAGACAATAAAACTATAAGGTGCTGAATGAGACTTGGAATCAAAACAGTATATGACAAAACAATGATAAGTAAATCTTGGGCTATACAAAGACAATCTATACGAACGACAAAAATTTACTAACTTAGTTCGGTTTGTGGTATTATGTATGTATTTACAGGATTTCCTGATGAAATCTCTCTCCATACTCACCAATAACCTCAGTCGAGAAATGTAAGTAATGGAGAGTAAGGGATAGTACACAACTGAATTGCTGATATTGTTTGGTCAGCTCGTCTATAAGGAGTTGGTAATGCTTACTTCTTCTGTTACCCAAAAAACTATAAAAAACGTCGACATGCTTTCTTTTGTTGAGCAGTCATTATGTTTCCCAGTTCTTCAGACTCCAACATCTGTTGGATTTCGGACCAACAAATATAAGAAAATGAGACAATTTATCTTGATATCCAACAAGAAATCCAAAATATGTAGCATAAGCAATGCATTTTTTATTATCAGGTATTTTTCTCCATTTTCTCAAAGCAACAAATAAGACAAAATGAAACTAGAGATGGTTTACAGGCTCGCTTGCGAATAATGATATTATTATATTATTAATATTTTGATGTTATGCCACTCATAATTAGCAGATGTTGGGCTAAGACCCATAAAATTAATAAATATAAAATAAACTAATATTATCTTGTTATGATTCTAACGAACACGCACACATGCACCACAAGCAAATACCAAAACTCATATCAAGCAATAACATTAACAATAATAAATAAAATAACACCAAATTAAACAATTAAATAAATCAATTTTAAAAATGCAGTACAGTCACTAGAATTAAAATATAAACCACTAAACCTCGCAAAATGAGTTTAGAAAATATATAAAAGCGATAGATGGCGACCAAAAGCGAAGGAAAATGGCTAAAAGAAATTAAAATCCATTAATTAAAATAAAATATTTAAGAGAAAAAAAAGTAATAAAGAGAACATCGTCAAGAAAAGAAACAATTAAAAATTAAATAAAAACATAAAGATTAGGCAAATTAAAGTACCAAAAAATATGATTGGTCGGACACACGCACATAATTACTATATAAACATCAGTTAAGATTTTCAACTTAAAAATTTTTGATCAATTGTGAAATTTGCAAGTGTTGGTATTTTCTTTAATGTAATTTAGTAATTTCATGTTATGTACTGTAAATTATGTTGACAATTTTGTTGAATCTTAGAGTCCTTGCTGATTTTTATCAGTAGGTTCCCAACAATTATTTAAAATAATTTGACCATGCTTAGAATGATCAGAGCGCCGAGCAGTAGCAACGCTCCGGATGTTAACAAACTCAGGAGTAACTCTTCGTACGAAAGCTGCCGTTGCTTTCACGAACACATGAGCGTCCAAGTTCCAGAGAACTGGACAGAAACGTAGTCCGACGGTCGGAAACTAGATGGGATAAACGATTCCAATTAGCACTACTTAAAATCAATAGATTATAGAAATTATCACAGTATAGAAGAACTAAGGATTTTAGGTCTTTTTTTCATAATTTAAAAGCCTACTAAAGACGACCGGGAACTAGATAAGTGTACTTAAATGTTCCAATACAGATGTATCTGGTTTAGCGTGGGTTTTCGAGATTGTTCAAGCACTAATCTAAAACAAAGAAACGGATGCATGAAAATTGCTGAGATGGGGGCATGCCATTACTGAGAAACGTCAGTTATAGTTAATCCGGCAAAAGAGTTGAGAAAAAGTAGTCAGTAACTACCAATGATACAAGTAATAGCAAATACACTAATTTAGAATATTAATCAGGAGATATTTCTTGTCAAAGTCACATTTTATAGTTTATTTTTTGAGAGTCACCATATTACCGTCTCATAATCATAACTATGAACCATTAATACCACAAAACTCAAGCAGATCATCTTATACCTGTTCCCTATACCAATTTGTTTATCATTCATCATTGAGTCCGACACGAAATTAAACCTTATGGTCATCCAGCTTCCTAAGATCAGAAAATTAACTGTCTCACAATCTAGGGAGTGAAATGCGGAAATCACAACCCTAAAGGCAAAGTTACAGAAAATGAAGGAGAAATTGGACCGAGTCACCGGTACCTGGTTCGAACATAGTTGGATCAAGAACTCCAGGCAAAAAAATCTTCATTTGGCCCGTAATTGAGAAGACCTCATCTTAAACCAGAACAAGGCTCTAATGAACATCTACACGGAGTCCTAATTGAAATAGCGTATCCCGAAGCGAGACAAAGCCCAACTCGTCAACACCACCCTTTCTCACGATCTACAGGATGAGCCTTAGCCAAGTCGAAACCCGAAAAGAATTTACGTCGTCATATAAGATGTCGTGGGAAAATACAGCAATTTCAAAGGCAAGCATCACTAGATGTCTCGAATGCTATCCCGAGCCCGAACAAATCTCAAAGGAGATAGAACAGAAGCCACAACCTTAGTCGAAGGGAATAAGGAGTGCCCACTAAATATGAGGCTCCCCATCACTATTCCGGTTACCGAATTGCCACTTCTGAGCAACAGTGATAGATATACAAGAAGATCAAGGTCATTCCCCCAACCAAACCAACGATCGAATATCCCACTAACTAATGTTGGTTGTAGATGCTTATGGGACCGAATGAAACAAATTTTCGGAATGTTCCATTTCAATAAAGTACTAACTGGTGTCTTTCTATCTATATGGACTCTCATTTTTATTGTTCCTAGTTTATAATAAAGTGTAAAATATATATACATTGCTATGAAATTGTTAGTCTTGTTTGCTGGTTAAATCATTTGTGTATGAGAACTTATTAAATTGAGTGATGGCTGAAGATGTTTTCATTCCTTTTTTAATTAAGTCAAATGGTATCACTCCGTGAGATCACCTTTTCTGGTACATCCGACTACATCATACATTAGCAACGGCGAGCGCTGAGCAACTGACACTCACGGGTATGGTAGTGGATAACAACAGTCCTGTTTGGCATCTAGGCATTAAGAACCCTAGATATAAGTAGATTCGATTAATGAAGACCTAGGTGCCAACACAGAATAACCTCTACTACACTACTGAACAAAAGATTATTGAGAAACAAGGATTAGGAAAATTTTCAATCTCATATGCTTCAAAACCGTAACTTTCCAACATGTGTCATGTCTTTGTTAACTAATAATACTTGTTGTAAATGTATAGGTACGTTCTATACGAGTAAATAACTTGCTTATTGTAATTAAACAAGACAATATTGAACGATCCGAAAATCTTTTTGCTAAAAACGAGATAAAATAACTGTTCGAAATGGAATTCTAATTCAGATAGACTTTTAAAAATAACGTTATATTCGTTATCAACATGGTGAAATTAGATTATACACACAGAATTTGGAAGGTGAGCAAAAATTTGCTACCTAGTGAAATAAATAATAATATTTATGTAATATAATAAAATTTATTTTTATCGTATATTTGATTTGTAGCCTCTAAATTATGCCACCTTTGTTCATAGATAAACATAACGCTAGAAATATTATTAAAAACCCGAATATCAAAGAACGATCACCAAATTCTAAGTCTTCGGGTTAAAATAACAGTGTTAACAACCATAGTTGGAAATAATCAATCATAAACATCAGAAATACAGAACAATTATGCAGTGGCTGAATAATAAAAAAATAAAACCCATGTATTAGTCTGTAATATCTCTTAATCTGATTTATAATAACTGGTGTTACTTATTAAAAAAATTACGAAAGTTTGGAATTATGAGACAATTAAATATTTTAGACATTATCTTTTAGTCAACTTTCCGAATCTTTTATGGGAAGTTATAGGAAAGAGGGTTAATAAAACTTAAAGCACCGGATCTACTTTAAGGTGTATTAAAGCTTTTGGTCGGTATGAATGCGTTAAACTCTACCAACATCACGGAAAAATTTTCAAAATGTATTTTGTGTTTTAAGGGAGTTATTCTAACAAATTACGAGCGGGCATTCTAACAGGCATAACTATGTTACGTAGTGGGCATAATTTAAAAATGAAGTAATATATCCGAAAGTAATGGTTAGATTTTAATAAAATTGCATAATATACTACTTACAAGTATACTTAGTATTGTTTTATTAGAGGTTAACTAATTGAACGTATCTATATAATAATGCCAGTCCACGAAACGGGTAATAATACCCGTCACACTTATAATGTCTTCATTTATCTGTAAAAATATATATATATTTATACAAAACTTGCAAATACTGCGAAAGAATTAAAAATAGACGGCGTTTAAAATGTTAATAGAGATAATTTTTTTTATATATTTTTTAAATAAACGAGGATTATTTAAATTACAAAGCTTAACAATTAATTAAAACAAATGATGTTGTTTTTATTTTAGCAGATATATAAAACAAAGGTTAAATTAATTATATTAACTGTCAAAAAGTTTTAAATACAAGCAATAATAAAAATATTTCATTAATTATATGAATATAAATGAGTATTTTTCTTTGGTAACCCTAATATAATAATTATTTTATTATGTTGAAACTTATATTTCAAAATCAAAATCACATACTTGAAGTATGTATCTTTTTATGCCTGAAGATGTTATTCCTAAATGACTGTTGACACTGGATGCTCTATTTCCTGTAACAGCATCTCCGCCTGTATGGCTAATCTGACTACCAAAACTTCCACTACTGTCTCTAGATGGAGCAACAATCGGAAAAATATCTTCTGGCAGATTACCGGTGGTAGAACTACTTGAGGGAGAACCCACAAGAGGCAAGGGAATTGAGTTAGGTGCAGTGGAATAAAATAGAACAGAAAGTTCAACATTTCCTAAATTTGGTTGTAAATTGATAACACGACCGTTATGTTTGCTTAAATAGAATCTAAAAGTTACCCATATAAAAAAAATGTATTCATAAACTACCAAACTAAAATTGTGAATTTTTAATTAAAATAGATCATCAATACTTAAAAATTATAAAAAATGAACTTAACGTAGATATATTGAAATTTTTAAAATGCAATATTAATTGAAAATTTGTTTGAAAGTAAAATAATTTAATGTATGACAAAGAAGTGTAAAATTCACGACTCCAATGAAGTACTCATGAAATGTGTAGGGACTTCCGATTATGATAAAAGTCAAACAATAAAATGATTCAATTAAAACAGTTGACGAACAATAAAAATCCCTAAAAGATTATTTGAAAATACATGAACTTGGCAATTGTAAACTTAGACCAATCTTCGACGTAAGTAAACTTTTAGTAATTGATGCTCGATTAAATATTGAATTGAATTGTAGACTCTTTGAGAAATGTGAATGCTTTAAAGACGAGAACATCGAGTAGAATAGCGCGATAGAGATAAACATTCCAAAGAAAATATTAATAGAATATTGAGATGTTTTGAAGATAATTTGATACAACTGAGACTGGATTTGTTTATTCAACGAAAAGACATGATCAAAGTTATTGGAAATTGAAATTTTGCACATCATATGAATTTTTGTTTGTAGTTTCCGAATTTTGAATAATGAGATAATTGATAGATGTCGCGTTCAGGTAAGAAAAAGTGGCAATATTTAAACAAAAACTTAAATATGCGTTATTTTTAATAACGCATTTGTAATTTAATTAAAATTTAATTAAAAATTAAATGTTGCAGCACTACAGAATGTGTTTATTTGAAGAAAATTAATTTTTGAAATCAAATTTTGATCATTTTGAAGTTCTATAATTTTAAATTAAAATAATTACATTGCATTTGATTAAACCATCTTTCATAAATAACAACCAGTTACCTCATAAAATAATTAATTTATATATAAAGAAAAAATATACACCTATTTGATATTAAGACACAAATTATAAGCACTGGCGTAAATTAAGCGAATTTACCATAGAAAAGCAGAAGAACATTTTTGGTTACAAAAAATTAGAAACCCACAAAAACCTTATATACTCTTATGCAATTAAAAAAACTCACATGTAATGCAGGTGTACCTGTAGATCAATTTATGAAGTTGTCTTTTCGAAATATCTGTAAAATAATGGTTTTTAAAAAAGTAAATTTTAAGGATTGAATTTTGATTTTATAAAGATGATATTATTCATGTTCTTAAATATTGCTTTTATACATCCTTTTTAATTATAATTTATTTATAATTAAAATTTTCAGGATCTTTATGAATTTATGATTTTTGGATTTATTTCTATTTAAATTTAGATTAATTTTAAACTAACAAAATTAACAGAAACGATTTATTAATCATCAAAGATTTAATTTTTACAACCTTTCAGGAAAACCTGACGAATAAAGAAATAGGTTTTCAAGTTTTTATAATAGTCTTCATTGAGCTTAAAAATTCAAAGTAGAGTCAATACATTTAACCGGCATTTTTTTTCTAAAAATTTCTTAAATAAAATTTTAGAATGCGTTTTCATTGGATTAATTCCACATATTTAAAATTCAAATGCATTTTTTATTATGCGTCGTATTTGTGTTCAGTTTGTTTTTCTATCACTCTGTTACTTTCTAAAATGAGTTTATTCATAATGTAATGGTTCAATTTATTTGTTTATTTTGTTCATTTTTTTATGTGAGCTCAGTTCGATCTATTAATATTTTTATTATTATTATTAAATCGGGTCATAAAAAAAATCAATTTGCTAAAGCAAAAGAAAATTTAAAATGTTAATTAAAAAGATATTGACTAAAAATATTACAAAAGAAAAAATAGCGAATGTAGAATTGCAAATAAAAAAACATTAAAAGAAAGCTTGAACTAGACGGAAGAATTATTACGAAAACCGTTGGAATTGAAAAACAATAATATATTTATTAAACCAAAAATAAAAGGTTTTTCATTATCAACCAAGACTCTTTTATTGCTCGAGTGTTACGAATCAAACTCCAAGTATCAAAGAAATTAACCAGTTCAACTTTGAAAGGAAATAAATTATTACACTCCAGAATTCAACAGAATTGAAGAAAACAAACAAGTAGTAATAAGTATTATTTAATTTTATTGTTGTCGAGTAAAAAAACTTACATTTTACATATTGTTGATTAATATTTTTATTTGGATTTGTTATTTGTAAACTATAATAGTACACTATACTGTACTATAATGTACACTAACATAATTTCATACACATCACATAACAAGATTAAAATTCAATACACATGTAAGTTTGTGTGTTTTATAAACTTATTGATTTTTTATATTATAAATTGTTTTAATTAATGAAAACTGGTGCGATAAAAAATACACACATGGGGACAAAAATTATTGACAGCGATCATTTATTATGGGCATTATAATTATAACAATATGGAATTTGAAGATATTTAGTGTTTTAACATAAAGAAAAGAGCTAAAAGAGCAACACAATAATAATTTATTTAATAAAATTCCAGTTTAAAACCTTTAGGAAATTCTAAAAATTATATTATCGGAAATTATGGAAAATATAGAAAAGCATTTAAAAGCTTAATTTATAAGTGAAATAAAAATATTTAATTAAAATATTTTTATGTATTCAGAAATTGATAAAAAAAATTTATACTGGGATAAAATTACTGCAATAATATAAAAATAATTCCCGAAATTACTTGTGAATGAAAACATTTAAAGAAACTTAGAAATCTATATTTAACCATTTGGATACCGGCGTGACTTGTGGGTCCAGAACGATTTTCTCAGAAAGTATAAAGCACAGATCAAAAGTTTTTACAGCATTAGAACTTATACTAACGAACATTTTGAGATATAAAACAAATTTTTATCATATTCTGATCGTCAGATAATTGAGTTACAATTTTGAAAATAGGCCTTTTTCAAGGGAAATAAAACATTGAAGTTGAAGGAAAAAATAGATGAAATATAAATTGTTTGATAGAACATATATGAGTAGAAAAACTTCATAGAAAATCTACCGTATTTTTCGGACCATAAGGCACACCGTGCTAAAAGGCGCAATATCATTGATCGACTGCTAAAGGTTTTATTTTCATTGATAAGGCTCACCGGGTTACAAGGTGCACACATTAAATGACACAAAACTCTGATAAGTCAAACTTTATTAAACTATTATAAGGCGCACTGACGATTTTAAAGAAAATGAAAGGTAAGTTGAACCTGAGTATTTTTCAAAATAGTAAAACCTATTTTTGAAAATTTTTGAATTTTTTTCCTTATAAATTTGAATAATTTAGAAATCTCTGAACCAAATTTGCAAACGTCATAACAAGATGAAAAATAAAAAATTTAGCATTTCGAACTTTTCTAGAAAATTCTAGAATGTTCTAGAAGAAATAATTTGATATAATTAACCATCAATAACTCATTTCCTATCAAAAATTGTAATAGTTATCATCAATAAATAAAATTTCTTTGAATTTGTAATAAGTGAATTCTTCAATATTCTATCAAAGTAATTCTTGTCAAACTATCATATTCCAGTTATTATTGTTCATAAAAGATTTTTTGTGCCAAAATGGAGGATTTCAGAGAAAATTATGCGAACGAGGAATCAATGTTTGGTTCAGATTACGATAATGAAATCGACAATTTATTTTACAGAATGTGTACGAAAAACTGTGAATTGGAATAAAAAATTATTTTTTCACTTCATGGATCTGCATTCAACTCTTAAATAATATACAAGGAAAAGAAAAAATCAAACATGTCACTATATGATTTCAAAAAAGAACTTGTTCAACAAATGTTCGTAAAATATAAAAATGATGCTTCAGTTGTTAGTATACCGTCATCTCAACCTTATCCTGCAAGAATGGTAGAAAGACTTTTTCATGACTATGTTGGTTGTTCAAAAAGACAAAGAAAAGATGTGTTGCTTGTTCGATAGCAGGAAATGAAGTCAAAACTCTTTATAAATGTGAACAATGTGATGTTAGCTAATGCATTCCCACTTGTGCATTTCCACACAATTTTCAATCATATTCAACAAAAATAATCAACTATTTTAGAATTTTTATAACATTTTTGAAAATAATTTTCTTCTAACCCAAATGATTTTTCAAATTTTATAAATGTGTAAAATGATTATCATAAAGTAATCTTCCAAATAAATTTACTTTGGTTGAAAAAAAAATCGGGACTCAAAGGGTTAAATAATAATTTAATAAAGCAAAAATTACCTGAAATTGATACTAAATACGATTTAATTAAAATAAAAATATTATTAATATTAAAAAAAAAAAAAAACTCTAAAAATATAAATTTTAACTTACCATTTACCCATAATATTTGTAATTTCTGATGGTAATTTATGAAAGCTGATGGTAGCTTTAGCTTTTAGCAAGCTATAATTAATTTACTAACCAAAGTCACCTAATATTTATTGAAAATGAAGAAATGAAAAAGTTAAACATAGAAGCTTTAACATTATATTTTGAAAGATTAAAAGCTCGCAAAACACCAAATTCTAAATAATATGGAAGTTTATAGCCTATTTTTATATAAATATGTGTATGTCTTTTATAATTTAAATTAAAAAAATAAATCTGTATGAAAAATATGTGAAATTTTTGTTTTTACAGACTTAAATTGGATCGAGCTTATTCCTGTATAGGCAGCTATGATATTTTTATTATTAATGAATTATGTTTTGGTATTTAGAATAGATAATATAACTATTTTGTTTTGTTAAATTATAAATGTTTGTTTTGTTCCGAATAGTGTACCGGGACATACCAATTGGGTTTATTATTATATCAAGAACTTTTCTGTAATCACAATAATTAATTTGTAACATCTGAATACATTTGTTGCATTTTTTAGCATATGTATTGATAATTTAAAGCTTAGATATTTGTTAGATACTGGTGCTAATCTTAATGTTATAGATGCATCTAAATTATCGAGTGGAAATTTGAAAACAATAAATAAAGTAAATCTAAAAGTAAAATGTGCTAATGAAAAAATATTTTACCACAGTAGATCTTGGTAGTGGAAATTGAATCAGAAGTTCTACATTAAAAACAACTTTTGCTATGAAATTGAACCAATATTGCTTTAACAGAATGCTTTATGGCATAGCCGTCGCACTAGCAACCTTTCAAAGACTGATGAACAAAGTATTAGAAGAAATACATTGAAAAATTGCTATAGTATACTTAGACAATATATTAATTTTCTCAGATGATTTTGAATCACACATCAGAGACACAGAATATGTTTTCATAAAAATAGAGAAAACTGGATTAAAAATTAGTCCTTCAAAGTTATGAGGAAGTTTTATGATGAAGAAATTTTTAAATTGAAAATTTTAAAAATTAAAAAGTTTAGATTAATTTTTAAAAAAACAAAATAAGAAGATATTTTAATTAAAAATATCTTCGTAGAAAATTTGTTTAAATAAGAAAGATTAAAGCAGACAATTTTTTGAGTTTGATATTTATTGAAATAAAATTTATGGAAACAAAAACTGATTTTAATGTTTTACAGGATGAACCTCCTAATATGGTGGCAGCGGTAAACACGGACGCAATCACCGAAAGATTGCTACCAAAGGTATTCTGCCAAGGGGACGATTTGGAAAAGTTCATTAAAAGATGCGAAATTTATTTCGACGCCAAGGGAATCACGCAGAAGAAAGACCAGGAAAGATTAACATCTTGCATGATTGATGAGGATCTCCTGGAAGTGTACGCCAAAACACTGAAAAAAGCCGAAGGATTCCAGGCTAGGTTGCGATTGGCATTCGATCGTGAAAGAGATGTTTTAAAGGATCTACAAAACTTGTTGAATTACAAGCGGAAGGGTGAAGAAATAGAAACGTATTTTAAAAAGATGGAGGACCTTGTTGATAGGTTGTTCGAAAATAAAGAATTTACCAAAGAGAAATTAACAGCAAGGATGTTAATAGTATGTGCGGAGAATAAAGAAGTTGAGAAAGAAGTGATACTACGGAAGATAAAAAGCACAGAAGAAATAAAGGAAACACTAACTCTGATGGACAAAGTAGAAAAGCAAAGAGAACAGATAAACAGTATGAAAAGTTACGCCAGAGTGGTCTATCAGGAACCACAGGGAAGAGTACAATACAAGAAGAAAGAACAGAGAGAAGAAAGTATCCGAAGAGAAATGCCAGAATGCTGGTTATGCCACAAAATAGGACACACGAAAATTGATTGTCCAATAAAAGGTAAAATAGAATGCTGGACATGTCATAGAAGCGGACATATAAGTAGAAACTGTCCAGATAAAAAAGCTCCAAGATGTTTTGGGTGTGGGAAAGAAGGTCATATAAGAAGATTGTGTCAGGAAATACGCTGTGAAAGATGTAGCAGAAATGGTCATAGATCCGAGGAGTGTTATACAAAGATGAGGTACGGGCAAGCGACGGAGAGACAAAGATTCACGGGAAACAGATACAGTCGAATAAATGGTATCGAGGAAGAAGAAGAAAGGGAATCGTGTGTAGAGACAAATGAAGATAATTTTAGGAAGACGTACCCAAACAACAGGGCTCCACCAGTAGAGGAGTTGGTTGGAGCCATATTCTAACAGAAAATTTGATGGGATATCCTCAAGGGGCAGAAAAGTGGGAGAATGTTGGAAGGGTAAGCGAGAAAGTATACAGGTTCCTAAAGAGAGAAATGTTTGAAGAGGAAGTGGAGAGAATTGGAACCATCGAAACGGAGCAGGTTGTTGAAATTTTGTATAACAGAATGCAAGGAAGGCCTAGTATAACAGTAAGGATGAATGGGGAAAATTTCGACTGTTTATTAGACACTGGGGCAAGAATCAATGTAATGAGTGTGAACTGTTTCAACAAGCTACGAGGACAACAATTGACGAAAAGTGACGATAAGTTACGATGCGCAAACGAGAGTACGATCGAGACAATAGGAAAAACGAAGGTGCAAGTAACCATTGGAAATGTTTCGAAGGAAGTTATATTCATTGTGGCGGAGAAAGTGACACCAGACGTGATTGGAGGAATCGAATTACAAGAAACATTTGGATTTAGACTGTTAAAAATTAAAGATATCGATGCTAGTGAAAAAGACAAGAACTATATTTGTAACATTGAAGCAAAATTTGGCAGAAAAATAAAGGATGAAGAACGATTGATACGAGCGTTGGAGCAGTTAAAGATCAATGAAGATAGCAAATTAAAGGAAATTATAACAAACAGTGGAAACGTGTTTATGGCAGATAAATGGGATGTGGGTCGCACACATTTGGTAAAACACAAGATAGTTACAAGAGGTGAGCCGATAAACATAAAACCATATCGCAAACCACTAAATTTGGAATCAAAGATTGAAGAAGCAATACAAAATTTGTACGAAAATGGAATTATACGGAAATGTAACTCTCCATGGAATACACCGCTAATATGTGTATGGAAAAAAGAGAAAAAGGATATTAGACTATGCTTGGACTTTAGACAGCTGAACGCGGTAACAGAGAGGCAGGCATTTCCAATGCCAAACATAGACGAGATGTTGGATTTGTTAGGAGGATCCGTCTTTTTCAGCTCAATCGATCTAGGTAATGCATATTACCAAGTGGAACTAGAAGAATCACAGGAGAAAACAGCTTTCTCAACAAAGAACGGACAATATTGTTTCAACAGAATGCCGTTTGGAATTGCAGCAGCACCAGGTACGTTCCAAGAAATGATGACAAAAGTATTAGGCAAAATAAAGGGAGCAATGGTGTATTTGGACGTCATCTTGATTTATTCAAGCAGTAAAGAGAAACACTATACAATACTCGGAGAAGTGTTAAAGGCGATTGAGGAAGCAGGCCTAAGGATTAATCCAGAAAAATGCCAAATAATAAAGGAAGAAATCAGATTCTTAGGACACATAATCAGCAAGGAAGGAGTACAGACAGATACATCTAAAATTCAGGCCATACAGAACTTTGGGAAGCCTAACTGCGTAAAGAAACTCCGAAGCTTTTTAGGTATTTGCAATTATTATAGAAGATTCATCAGTGATTATGCAAAGAAGGCAAGGATGTTAGAACAATTATGTAGCGGACCAAGTAACAAAAAATTAGAATGGAGTGAAGGAACGAATAGCGTGTTTGAGGGATTGAAACTAGCACTCACGACGGCACCAATCTTATGTTTTCCGGATCTGAAAAAAGAGTTCATTTTAGATACCGACGCTAGTTTCGATACCATTGGAGCAGTACTTTCACAAAGAGATAAAGATGGAAAGGAAAGAGTAATTGCGTATGGATCACACTCGATGACGAGCCACGAGAAAGGATATTGTATTACAAGAAAGGAACTATTGGCGGTATATTATTTTTGCATTCATTTTAAGCACTATCTCTACGGAAGAAGATTCACGCTCAGGACAGACCACAAAGCAATCACGTTTATGATGACAACCAAGAAGCCGATTACTTCACAATTCCAAACATGGATCAATTATTTGAGCAGTTTAGATATAAGAGTAGAATACAGAAAGGGTATTAATCACCAAAATGCAGACATGGTGTCGAGAACTAAATGTGACACGTGTGTTCAATGTCAAATGGCCCACGAAGAAGCTAAGAAAGGAAAGATAAAAACAAGATTACTAGACTCGATCAGAGAAGAGGGAAGAAGCAACATCCAACATGGAATTGTAGAAGAAGTACGAAAGAAAACGATGATACCTGAAAATGAGTTACAAGAAACAATAAAGGAAATACATAGACTATTGTGTCATGCTGGAGTCGAGAAGATAGCCGATTATATGAAAGATAGATATGTTGGAAAACACCTGTGGAGTAAGATTCAGGAGATTGTTCGAAGTTGTGAGATTTGTCAAAAAACCAAGGCTTTAACAATAACAACGAAAGAACCAGTAAAAAGACAAGATTCGAAGGAAATGTTCGAAATCATATTCGTAGATATATGTGGACCGTTGGCAGAAACAAAAGGACGTAAGAAGTATATATTGGGCATAATAGATCAGTATAGTAAGTATCAAGTCTTGACAGCGATAACAAAACAAGACGAAGAAACAATAAAGAAAACGATTTTAGAAAAGTGGATTTTAAGATTTGGATGCCCAAAAGAGATAAGAGTTGATTGCGGAAAGGCGTTTGAATCAGGAATGATGAGAGAATTCACAAAGATGTTAGAGATTAAATTATGTTTTTCGAGTCCATACCATCACCAAACAAACGGTCAGATAGAAAGACAATTCAGGACAATACGGGATTTGATAAATGCTACTTTACAGGATAGAAAGAAGACGGATTGGGCAGAGATATTACCAGAAGTCGAATTCACTTTAAATGCAACCAAACAAAAAACGACAGGGAAAAGCCCGGCAGAGATAGTTTTTGGAAAAAAGATTAGCAGGGAAAAATGGTACGGGTCCAAAGAAATACCGATAAAGGAAGAACTAGAAGAACAAACAAGGAGAAAATTAAATGTAGGAGAAGAAGTATTAGTAAAAGTAGAAACACGGCACAAAGGCCAGGACAGGTATGAAGGTCCGTACAAAGTGATAGAGAAAGTGCATGACAGACGATACATCTTAAGAAATGAAGATGGAAAAAGGATCGAAAGAAATGTGGAAAAACTTAAAAATTTCTTAAGAAGGGGGATATGAGGAAGTTTTATGATGAAGAAATTTTTAAATTGAAAATTTTAAAAATTAAAAAGTTTAGATTAATTTTTAAAAAAACAAAATAAGAAGATATTTTAATTAAAAATATCTTCGTAGAAAATTTGTTTAAATAAGAAAGATTAAAGCAGACAATTTTTTGAGTTTGATATTTATTGAAATAAAATTTATGGAAACAAAAACTGATTTTAATGTTTTACAGGATGAACCTCCTAATAAAAGTGAAAACCTTTAAGGACAGAAGTGAGATTTTTAGGACATATTATAAATGAAACTGGCATATTTTGCTAATAAAGATTAAATAATCTTATTTTAATATATTCTATTATTAATCAATTAATCTCATTACTTGGCATAAGCATCAAATGCTGACTGTACTTCTTCTGATAAAGAAATATTAATATTAAGCGACTGGGTTGGCCATAAACCGGTAGTGAGAACTCGAACATACAAGTCAACACCAGTATTATTAGCAGGCTTAATTGAATTTAGCCAATCATCCATAAGTATTTTAGAAATTGCCATGTCTTTAAACATTCCTTCTAGTTTACTAGTAAAAACCCCGCCACATTCAACAATTAATTTTGAGATCATGCTTTTCTCTTGATCATCAGATTGACTTTTCATTGTTAATAATCTTTTCGCTAAATGCTGTTTGTAATAACGTTCAAAAACATCTTTATCTTGCAAATAACGAAACAAAACGATGCATTTATCAAATACGGCTTCAACATCTGGGTCATCCATGCCTTTAGTACCTCGTCGGAGTTTATCGTCAATAAAAAGAGAAAGATATTCAGGTGAGCGACTGTTGTGGTTGATAAAATATTCAAAATCAGCATTGATTTGATTTCGGAATAATGAATGATTATCTAACGCTTCTGTGAGAAGGGTTGAAGCTTTATCACGCAAAGTTAAAAGTTCAGTGACGAACGCGATAGGAGATTTAGATTCGTCAACGACAACAGCACGACCTTGTTCCCGTAAGAATGAGCTAATGCATTGACTCATCATTTGCAAGCCATTATCTACTCTTGATAACAATTTATACATGGAAGCAATATTTGTATGCTGTTTTTCGTTTAGCATATAATTTAATCCTGAATGCGACATATTTACGATTTCATCGATGTGTTTACTAATCAATTCTTCCTCTAAAACCTTTACTATTTTAGGTTCGGTTGATGGATCCAAGTAATGTCTAGCTCGCTTCGATTCTTCTTCAATTCGTTGTTCAACACGATTTATATACATTATGGATAAATTATTCTCGCTCAAAAAACTCTCACTTTCCAGCCTGTAAAATTCTTTTGATTGATCTAAAAATACTTTCTCAAAGTCTTCTTCATAAATAAGTGTAGAATTAACTCCTAGCTGAACTAACATTTGACACGCATCTCTAATTTGCGATTTCGCTATAACTTCACCTTTTCTTTCTTTTGCAACCATATTTAATAGATTCGACTGTAAGCTTTCCCTAATTTCTACATTTCTTAGAACTATATCTCGAAATATAATCAGTCCAGTGTTATACACATTTTGCTTTTCAGTTTGAGCAACATAAACTCTATCCATATACATTAAAATGTCTCTAATCATTACCATTGCTGTATGATGATCTTTCCAACATTGATTCAAATAATTAAGAAAATTATTATTTAAATTTTCCAAAACTTGTTCTTTAATTTTCTGCAAATGTTCTGTAACAACTACCTTAGTTCCATTATACAATTTCTCACCATGTTTTTGTAGCACCATTGTATAGGCATTTCGATACAATTCTTCAAAACTTAATCCACTGTTATTCTTTTTTTGAATTTCTACAATTGCTTTTTTCAATGTTTCCCAAATTTTCCCGACATACTGATCATTTAAAGAAGCTGGGAATGCTTTAATTCGCATTTTATTCGAGTTTGAAGATAAAGATGCTTCAAATTTGCGTGTATTTGAAGACATTTAAACTAAAAAAGTAATGAAACATAGATATTTTATTAAAAATTATTTCCATACATCAATCATTCATCAAGAGCGCCTGAGATTTGTTGCCAAAATGATTTTTAAAATATATAGCAACAAAATCAATCGCAATTTAGAATTTTAAATTAGTTAGAAAAATTAATGTATTTAAACATAGTAATTTGGGCTTACCAAGTAAATATTTTTTTAATGCTTTAATGTTTCTTGCAGTGTAAACTAATTTCGTATAAAAGTAAATCTTATTTTGTAATAAATTGTCACACATTTTACTATATATTTCGACAGATTCATTGTCATTATCCCGTTAAAAGCAAACGAAAAAATAATATGGACTGCAAATTACATATTCAAACAAATTGTTGGGCTACAACTGTGTTAACATGGAGTTTGTTTTGATGTAGAGATAACGCAATACATAAACATGGGATTAAGGTAACTAAAAGTCAAATCTAGTACACCAATTTGTTGGTACTTAGAGGATATCTTATTTTAACTTTTATAGGGTTTTTGGTTTTGACAACTTTAACCCCAGATGAACATTGTTTGCCATGCCCAGTGGTTACCCGTTGCTAGGCAACGTTGGTAATGTAACCATAGGTTTTGAGGTCGCCAAAGGTGAGCGCCACATAGGAACTACTCTGGCCCGACCTCAAGCTGGGTTCAACACACTACCGTTAGAAGGTCTGTGTGTGCTTTGTTTACTTGGGTCCCATCTTTATCTGTTTGCTCTTACAAACGCTTAATTACTGGTTCTTCCTTGTTCAATCTCGTGTGTACTACGTTATGCTCTTCTCGTATGACCATCGAAACAATCAAAGAATAATTAAACGACAACAAATTTGTATTTGGGAATATCAAATTATACAGTAGTTGATGCTCGAGAAGCTCGACGCTTGGCTCGTCCCTTTCTCCCCAGCCGATGAGTGCTGGGCTTTCGGGCGACCTTCGAAGTCGTCATTGAATCTCGGTACGCTAGTTGAGCAAGGGCGAAGACGAAGGGGTATGTCACCATCTCAACTGATGAGCTCCAACCCTCTCAAAATGACATGCCGAGGATATGATTTATAACTAAGAAAACAATTCGCGGAAATCCGAAAGATATCATTAAGGAAATATTCTAATTTACATTAGGTATTCATACAATCTACTACTAAGGGAACCTTTTGGTATTATGAAACATACAATTTATTATTACGACATTCTAATTTACTCTGCTCATTTATCCAGTATGTTACTAAAAGAATCCGTTATCATTTGGTAAAAGTACTTTAATTTATTCTACTTGTTGATCTAGTTTACTACTAAAAGAATCCGTTATCATTTTGTATAACTCATTAATAAAATACTTTAATCTACTTTACTTATTTATTTAATTTACTACTAAAAGAATCCGTTAATATTTTGTAAAAATCATCAATAAAATACTTCAATTTTACTTTACTTATTCATTTGATTTGCTATTAAAAGAATCTATTATTATTTTGTAAAAAATCATTAATAAAATATTTCAATTTTACTTTTTTATTTAATTTACTACTAAAAGAAAAGTTACTAATGAAATACCGTACTTTATACTGATTATTTAGAATATTATCAATAATCTACCATGGTTTTTCTCGGCATGACATTCCGACAACAAGAATCGTAAGTCTCATCAGTTGAAAAGATTTTCGGTTGCGCCTAGAAATTTTATTATCCCCATTGTCAACGTATTAGTCGGATCAATATTCGGATCGTTCCCTCATCGAACGGGTCAGAGTCAGATCGAAGATTATGCATGAGGTTTGGGGTTAACGTCTAGTATACTTGGTTAACGTAGATGGTATTTTGCCGTGTTCGTTAAGTCTCTCATAAATTATTTCATAAAAATCAATGTAGGATTCAATTACGAAATAAATTTTTTATTTTTTATAAATGTCATTGGTTCAAATTTGATTCGCGAGATTGATACTGGAGTCAGTCATTTCAGGGCTTCCGTCTAGAACTTATATAGTTAAAGGGGAATTAGTACATAAGAATTAATTTACTTGGAACGTTGGATCTGGGTTCCAGAACTATGATTTGCTCTGGGATCCTCACTGGAGAGTTTCTATCTATTCTATTCTGTTGAAAGTGTATCTTAACTGCTTGTAAATTAATGATCTACTTCGAGTTGTCTGTGACTTTTATATTGTCGGGTATTTTGTTACTATGGATGATAGGTAGTACGATTCAAAGGTCACGCCGACTATTATTATGTAGACAATTTTTCGGGAAAGCGCGTGTGTGGAACATTCGAATTTTGTGCGCCTGCTGAATTCAGTCTCGCTTTAGCGTGCACGAGGTAGTTGCCACTATTAATCTGCTTGGACGTAAATGCCAAGCTAGCTATACAAATAGTAAATGTTATTTTTGCTCAGGTCGTTCGCCTTCCCGATTTACCCAACTATCTTTGGTTTGGTCGATACTTGTTGATAGCTAATTCTCGTTAATTCATTTCACGGCAGGTAATGATATAATTAAAGTCTAATGAATTGTTAACTTTTGGCTTTTTAGGGTATCACTTTCTGATATATCATGGCTTGATGGGAGATTCCTTTCGGCAACATTTTCAACTATGGATTTAATTCATTTTATTTCTATTTATTCAATAAAATTTTGGAAAAACGTTGTTTATTATTGTGTTCGGGAAGAGGAATAATTTGGGAAAATGAATGGGCTAATTAGGATACTTGTTTCATGCGGGAAGTTGCTTGCGGTTATCGTTGTTGGTAGGGGGTTTAGTGATCTATTCGTTGGCATTTTCCTATGTCGATTTTATTGGCTACTTAGACGTTAGCAGTATCAATGTCTGACATGCCGCTATTCGGTAGGAATGGATTTTATCGTAATAAGATTTTTTGTCGCGTTTGGGAGATATGGATCCCTACTTATCAAATTATCATTTTTATCTCCGATTTTAACTAAGAAAAAAATGCTTTATGGTTATTAGCCAGTTATTTGAGTTTAGATTGTCGGGGATTTTTATTACGGTTGACACCGATGTGGTTCGGGGTTTTATTTAATTTTTAATATCTAAAAATCTTTGAAATTCTAAGTTCGAAAAAAAATTTGCATTATTTATTCTTTACTCCTAATTAATTTTATCGATTTTAATTCAAAATGTTGATTTTAATTCGAAGCAATATAGTTGAAAACCATAACATTTACATTATTTATTCTTTACTCCTAATTAATTTGATTGATTTTAAATATCGTATCAGGAGTCCATAACATTTAATTTATTTGTTCTTTACTCCTAATTAATTTTATTTAATTTCAAATATCGTATCAGAAGTCCATAACATTCAAATTATTTATTCTTTACTCCTAATTAATTTTATTTGATTTTAAATATCGTATCAGAAGTCCATAACAACGATTTCATTTTATTATTTCCCCGTAACCTTCCCTCCGATTGATCTTAGGCGCATTGTGTTCATATTATAATTAATGAGTGCCCACTGGACTACTCGGTGTGATAATTTTGAGCCGTTTGTTGTCAGTGATTTTAGGTCGAGTTTACGGGAAATGGGTGTAGACGAAACAGCCAAAAGACCATTTCCCCTTCACCCTTTTCTCATATACGGAATGATATTGACGTTCCAGCTCCTGCGTTCTCACGCCGGAGCCTTCACGGGCACGAGTTATTGTCGATTATCCACGCACTTACACAACTCAGTTGCATGTTTGATTTTAATAACTTGTGAGATGTTTCGGCTGTGGGCAGGAAAAAATTTCGACGGAAAGATTTTAGTTATTTTTGATAAAAATATAATTTTGCCACATAGTACATTGTAGTTCATAAATCATACATCATCATTCTCTCCCCACACCGACATCCAAGCAGAGCTCATTCGAGGTTGCGAGGACGTGACGTGAAGAGAGTTTTCGAACATTCTCTCACTCACATCGAAGTTTTAAGATTTCACTGGTTAAGACTGCTTCAGACTAGAATCGACTTCAAGTTTTGTAAAAACTGATTCAGGTTAAAAATCGATTAAAATTGTGTAGAAATGAATCGGTATATATACCTATTGTACGACCCTAACCTTGCGTGTTATTTTTGATTTAGTAAAACAAAATTTGACCTTGTGATTTTCTAGTATATTCTATTCTTAATTTTATTATTTTGAAATTTTATTTGACAATTTTTCTTTTGAATTTTTTAATTGAATTATTTCTAATTCAAATTCTTTGATTTTTATTCCATTTTTATGAAATTTCGCATTTTTTGATAAATTGTCAAATTTCGGTCAAATTGTTAGGTTTTCATGTTATGTTTATGTTTATTTCGTGCGGATCTTGTTGCACTCTGTTATCATTTTAATTTATTTTTAGGTTTTATAATTTATATTTAATTGTTTTCTTTCTCGTATTTTAGCAGGGTTAGTTGATGTTTTAATAGGTTCAATTTTAAATCTGCATGTTGTATTTGCGTGTGTGTTACCGATTCATTTAAACGCTTTACAAGGCCGTTTGTATTCTGGCCCAACACTGTTAGGAAAGCTTATAAATTCGTTAACTATAAACTAAATTTTAGTTGATAAATAACGAAAAACCATTTGGTCTCTAGTTAACATTGAGTTGTACTCAGAAACTCATAAAGGTTCAACCAAGGAACCAAAACTAGGATGGAAAAATAAATTGATGATATCGCCGTTGAGACGAGATAAATTTAGGTAAACGAGGTTGTGAATAACTTATCTCAATACAACATGACTAAAAAATCAGCAGAATCAATAATAAATCAAAAGCTCTTGGGTTCAGAATAAAACGTGTCCACTGCAGCATTCAGTCGTGAATCAAAGGAAATTATATCGTCGCAATCGAAAGTAAAGTAACTTGTCGTATGGTGTTCTCAAAATATGAAAATATCCAGTTTAAAGATGGCGAAGAGTAACATACAATATGCTAAAACAACAGCAAACGGCACTAAATGAGATGACTTTATTGTAAAATGAATGTGAATAAAATTTGCGCGTTAATAGCTAAGCTAAATATTCACTTTTTCAACTATTCAATAATATTTGATGCATATTTATTAAAATTGAAATTGAAATCAATGTAATATGCAAATGAAAGGATTAATAAAATAATATATTAGTAGTTTCAGTTCCTAAATCGACTTCTAAAACCAAATTCTAATGTAGATAGAAACTCATTATCATAGTCTGCTCAATAATTAGAAAGTTGTAGTTATCATTTTCTAAAAATCAGTTTTTTGTAAATATTTTTAAAAACTTTTCTTTATTCTTTAAAGAAATTATAGAGAGACAGGTGAATAAATTCATATTGTTTTCAAACACTTCGATAAATCCTATATTTTAGACGGTCACCCATGCGAGTTTTAACTACAGGCCTTTACCTGCTTAACTTTCAATATCAATGAAAGTTTTCAAATTTCTTCTGCGGCATGAAGGCTAAGCAAAATAGTAACTTTTTCAACTCTTAATTTAAAATTGATGCATATTTATCAACCTTTCCATTGCAAATCAATGTAATATGCAAAGAAAGGGTTAAGGTGAATAAAAAAATATATTATTAGTTTCAGTACCTAAATCGATGGCTACATCTTCAATTCTAATGTAGATAGAAACTCATTATCATAGTCTGCGCGGTAAGTGGTAGGTTTACATTTTCTAAATTCAGTTTTTTGTAAATATACTTTTTTTGTAATGAAATTTTTAAAACATTTTTTCTATATTCTTTAAAGAAACTAAAGACAAACAGGTGAATGAATTATTATTGTTATAAAAAACTTCGCAAATACTATTTTTAGGACGGTCAACCATTTGAGTACTAAAAAGGCCTTTACCTGCTTAACTTTAAATATCAATGAAAAATTTAAAATTTCCTCTGCGCATGATGGTTAAGAAAAATAGTCACTTTTTCAACTCTAAATTTAAATATTATGCATATTTATTAACATTAACATTGCAAATCAATGTAATATGTAAAGGAAAAGGTTAATAAAATTATATATTAGTAGTTTCATTACCGAAATCGACATCTACAGCCAGAATTCTAATGTTGCAAGAAAAAAATTATCATAGTCTGCGCAATAATTGGTAAGTTTTAGTTTTCATTTTCTAAATTCAGTTTATGAAATTTCAAATTTCCTGTGCGGCATGATGGTAAGCAAAGTGGTAACATTTTCAACTCTTTAATTAAATGTGATGCATATTTTTTAACCATTCCATTGCAAATTATTGGAATATGTAAAGGAAAAGGTTAAGGTAAAAAAAATTATATATATTTGTAGTTTCAGTACCAAAATCGACTTCTACATCTTCAATTGTAATGTGGATAGAAACTCATTATCATAGTCTGCGCGGTAATTGGTAAGTTTTCATTTTCTAAATTCAGTTTTTTGTAAATATATTTTATTTTTTGTTATCAAATTTTTTTTACCAATTTTCTTTATTCTTTAAAAAAAACTATAAAGAGACAATTGAATCAATTATTATTGTTTTAAAAAACTTCGCTTAATCCTAATTTTTAGCAATCACCATTTGAGTACTCACAAGGCCTTTACCTGATTAACATTCAATATCAATGAAAAATTTCAAATTTCCTCTGCGCCATGATGGTTAAGCAAAGTTTTACCTTTTTCAAATATTTAATTAAATGTGATGCATATTTATTAACCTTTCCATTGCAAATCATTGTAATATGTAAGAGAAAGGGTTAAGGTAAATAAAATAATACATTAGTAGTATCAGTACCTAAATCGACTTCTACAGCTTCAATTCTAATGTAGATAGAAACTCATTATCATAGTCTGCGCGGTAATTGGTAAGTTTTCATTTTCTAAATTCCGTTTTTTGTAAATATATTTTATTTTTTGTTATCAAAATTTTTTTAAAAAGTTTTCTTTATTCTTTAAAGGAACTATAGAGAGAGATGCGAATCATTTATTATTGTTTTAAAAAACTTGATTTAATCCTAATTTTTTCAGTCACCCATTTGAATACTAATGAGGACTTACCTGCTAAACTGTCAATATCAATGAAAAATTTCAAATTTCCTATGCGCCATGATGTTTAAACATAATAGTCACTTTTTCAACCTTTAATTTAAATATGATGAATATTTATTAACCTTTCCATTGAAAATAAATGTAATATGTAAAGGAAAGGGTTAACGTAAATAAAATAATATATTAGTAGTTTCAGTACCTAAATCACTTCTACAGCTTCAATTCTAATGTAGATAGAAACTTATTATCATAGTCAACGCGGTAATTTGTAAGTTTTCATTTTCTAAATTCAGTTTTTTCTAAATATATTTTATATTTTGTTATCAAATTTTTTTCAAAAGGTTTGTTTATTCCTTAAAGAAACTATAGAGAGAAAGGTGAATCAATTATTATAGTTTTAAAAAACTTCGTTAAATCCTATTTTTTAGGCTGTTACCCATTTGAGTACTAACGAGTCCTTTACCTACTTTACTTTCAATATAAATGAAAAATTTCAAATTTCTTCTGCGCCATGATGGTTAAGCAAAATTGTCAATTTTTCAACTCTTTAATTAAATGTGATGCATATTTATTAACCTTTTCATTGCAACTCAATGTAATATGCAAAGGAAAGGGTTAATAAAATAATATATTAGTAGTTTCAGTACCTAAATCGACTTCTACAGCCCCAACTCTAATGCAGATAGAAACTCATTATCATATTTTTCACAATAATTAGAACGTTTTTGTTTTCCTTTTCTAAATTCAGTTTTTGTAAATATTATTGAATTTTTTGTTATCAAATTTTTCTGAAAAATTTTATTAATCCCTAAAGAAACTATAGAGAGACAGGTGAATCAATTATTATTTTAAAAAACTTCTCTAAATCCTATTTTTTAGGAAATCACCCATTTCAGTTCTAACGAGGCTTTTATCTACTTAACTTTCATTATCAATGAAAAGTTTAAACTGTACTCTGTCAAAATTGTCTATTTTTCGCCTCTTTAATTAAATTTGATGCATATTTATGAAGCTTTCCATTACAAATCAATGTAATATGCATAGGAGTTTTTATGTGAAAAAAAATAAAATATTAGTAGTTTCAGTAACTAATCTTTAGAGAAAAATGAAAACTTTTTAAAAAAATTTGATAACGAAAAATAAAAATTCATTAAATGAAAATTGTATTTAATTATTTTATAGAGAAGAAAAAGTAACAATTTTGACTAAACATCATGACAAAGAGGAATTTTGAAATTTTTTATTGAAATGAAAGTGTGGCAGCTAATGCCATCGTTAGTACTCAAAAAGGTGACCGTCTAATAAATAGGATTAAGCGAAGTTTTTTAAATCAATAATAATTGATTCACCTGTCACTCTATAGTTTCTATAAGGAATAAAGAAAACTTTTTAAAAAAATTTGATAACAAAAAATAAAATATATGTATAAAAAACTGAATTCAGAAAAAAAAGTTTCGATTATCGCAGAGAGTTGATAAGGAGTTTCAATCTGTATAAGAATTGGGAATGTAGAAGTCGATTTAGGTACTGAAACTACTAATATATTATTTTATTAACACTTTCCTTTGCATATTACATTGAGTTGCAATGAAAAGGTTAATAAATATGCATCACATTTAATTAAAGAGTTGAAAAATTGACAATTTTGCTTAACCATAGGTAATTTGAAATTATTCATTGATATTGAAAGTTAAGCAGGTAAAGGCCTCGTTAGTACTCAAATGGGTGACCGCCTAAAAAATAGGATTTCGCAAAGTTTTTTAAAACAATAATCATTGATTCACCTGTCTCTCTATAGTTTGCATAAGGTATAAAGAAAATCTTTTAAAAACATTTCATTACAAACAAAATAAGTTTTTAGAAAAAACTGAATTTTGAAAATGAAAACTTAAACGTTCAAAATTACTGCACAGAATATGATCATGAGTTTCTATCTGCATTAGAGTTGGGACTGTAGAAGTCGATTTAGGTACTAAAATAACTTATATATTGTTTTATTAACCTTTTCCTTTGCATATTACATTGAGTTGCAATGAAAAGCTTAATAAATATGCATCAGATTTAATTAATGAGTTGAAAAATTGACAATTTTGCTTAACCATCATGGCGCAGAGGAAATTTGAAATTTTTCATTGATATTGAAAGTAAGACAGGTAAAGGCGTCGCTTGTACTCAACTGGGTGACCGGCTAAAAAAAAGGATATAGCGAAGTTTTTTAAAAAAATAATCATTGATTCACCTGTCTCTCTATAATTTGTATAAGGTATAAAGAAAATCTTTTGAAAACATTTCATTAGTAACATGAAAATATTTTTAAGTAAAAACTGAATTTTGAAAATGAAAACTTAAACGTTCAAAATTACTGCGCAGAATATGATAATGAGTTTCTATCTGAATTAGAAATGGGGCTGTAGAAGTCGATTTAGGTACTGAAACTACTAATATATTGTTTTATTAACCCTTACCTTTGCATTTTACATTGAGTTGCATAGAAAAGGTTAATAAATATGCATCACATTTATTTAAAGAGTTGAAAAATTAGCAATTTTGCTTAACCATCATGGAGCAGAGGAAATTTGAAATTTTCCATTGATATTGAAAGTTAAGCAGGTAAAGGCCTCGTTAGTACTCAAATGGGTGACCGCCTAAAAAATAGGATTTAGCGAAGTTTTTTAAAACAATAATAATTGATCCACCTGTCTCTCTAAAGTTTCTATAAGTTATAAAGAAAATGTTTTAAAAAATTTCATAACAAACAAGAAAAAATATTTAGAAAAAACTGAATTTTGAAAATGAAAACTAAAACGTTCAAAATTATTTTTCAAATAATGATAATGACTATCTCTCTGCATAAGTGTTGGGGCTGTAGAAGTCGATTTAGGTACTGAAACTACTTATATATTATTTTATTAACCCTTTCCTTTGCATATTACATTGAGATGCAATGAAAAGGTTAATAAATATGCATCACATTTAATTAAAGAGTTTAAAAATTGACAATTTTGCTTAACCATCATGGCGCAGAGGAAATTTGAAATTTTTCATTGATATTGAAAGTTAAGCAGGTAAAGGCCTCGTTAGTACTCAAATGGGTGACCGCCTAAAAAATAGGATTAAGCGATGTTTTTTAAAACAATAATAATAATTTCACATGTCTCTCTAAAGTTTCTATAAGTTATAAAGAAAATTTTTTAAAAAATTTCATAACAAACAAGAAAAAATATTTAGAAAAAACTGAATTTTGAAAATGAAAACTAAAACGTTCAAAATTACTTTTCAAATAATGATAATGACTATCTCTCTGCATTAGTGTTGGGGCTGTAGAAGTCGATTTAGGTACTGAAACTAACAATTTATTATTTAATTAACCCTTTCCTTTGCATATTACATTAAGTTGCAATGAAAAGGTTAATAAATATGCATCACATTTAATTAAAGAGTTGAAAAATTGACAATTTTGCTTAACCATCATGGCGCAGAGGAAATTTGAAATTTTTCATTGATATTGAAAGTTAAGCAGGTAAAGGCCTCGTTAGTACTCAAATGGGTGACCGCCTAAAAAATAGGATTAAGCGAAGTTTTTTAAAACAATAATAATTGATTCACCTGTCTCTCTATAATTTCTATAAGTTATAAAAAAAATCTTTTAAAAAAATTTCAAAACAAACAACAAATAATATTTAGAAAAAACTGAATTTTGAAAATGAAAACTAAAACGTTCAAAATTACTGCGCAGAATATGATCATGAGTTTCTATCTGCATTAGAGTTCGGGCTGTAGAAGTCGATTTAGGTACTGAAACTACTAATATATTTTTTTAACAACCCTTTCCTTTGCATATTACATTGAGTTGCAATGAAAAGGTTAATATATATGCATCACATTTAATTAAAGAGTTGAAAAATTGACAATTTTGCTTAACCATCATGGCGCAGAGGAAATTTGAAATTTTTCATTGATATTGAAAGTTAAGCAGATAAAGGCCTCGTTAGTACTCAAATGGGTGACCGCCTAAAAAATATGATTTAGTGAAGTTTTTTAAAACAACAAAAATTCGTTCACCTGTCTCTCTATAGTTTCTATAAGTTATAAAGAAAATCTTTTAAAAAAATTTCATAACAAACAACAAATAATATTTAGAAAAAACTGAATTTTGAAAATGAAAACTAAAACGTTCAAAATTACTGCGCAGAATATGATCATGAGTTTCTATCTGCATTAGAGTTCGGGCTGTAGAAGTCGATTTAGGTACTGAAACTACTGATATATATTTTTTTAACAACCCTTTCCTTTGCATATTACATTGAGTTGCAATGAAAAGGTTAATATAAAAGCATCACATTTAATTAAAGAGTTGAAAAATTGACAATTTTGCTTAACCATCATGGCGCAGAGGAAATTTGAAATTTTTCATTGATATTGAAAGTTAAGCAGGTAAAGGCCTCGTAAGTACTCAAATGGGTGACCGCCTAAAAATAAGGATTTAACGAAGTTTTTAAAAACAATAATAATAGATTCACCTGTCTCTCTATAGTTTCAATAAGGTATAACGAAAATCTTTGTAAAAAATTATATAACAAACAAGAAAATCTTTTAAAAAAAATGAATTTTGAAAATGAAAACTAAAACGTTCAAAATTACTGCGCAGAATATGATAATGAGTTTATATCTGAATTAGAGTTGGGGCTGTAGAAGTCGATTTAAGTACTGAAACTACTAATATATTATTTTAAGAACTATTTCCTTTGCATATTACATTGAGTTGCAATGTAAAGGTTAATAAATATGCATCACATTTAATTAAAGAGTTGAAAAATTGACAATTTTGCTTAACCATCATGGCGCAGAGGAAATTTGAAATTTTTCAATGATATTGAAAGTTAAGCAGGTAAAGGCCTCGTTAGTAATCAAATGGGTGACCGCCTAAAAATTAGGATTTAGCGAAGTTTTTAAAACAATAATAATTGATTCACATGTCTCTCTATAGTTTCAATAAGGTATAACGAAAATCTTTGTAAAAAATTATATAACAAACAAGAAAATATATTAAAAAAAACTGAATTTTGAAAATGAAAACTAAAACGTTCAAAATTACTGCGCAGAATATGATCATGAGTTTCTATCTGCATTAGAGTTCGGGCTGTAGAAGTCGATTTAGGTACTGAAACTAATTATATATTATTTTATTAACCCTTTCATTTGCATATTACATTGAGTTGCAATGAAAAGGTTAATAAATATGCATCACATTTAATTAAAGAGTTGAAAAATTGACAATTTTGCTTAACCATTATGGCACAGAGGAAATTTGAAATTTTTTATTGATATTGAAAGTTAAGCAGGTAAAGGCCTCGTTAGTACTTAAATGGGTGGCCGCCTAAAAAATAGGATGAAGCGAAGTTTTTTAAAACAATAATAATTGATTCACCTGTCTCTCTATAGTTTCTATAAGTTATAAAGAAAATATTTTAAAAAAATTTCATAAAAAACAACAAATAATATTTAGAAAAAACTGAATTTTGAAAATGAAAACTAAAACGTTCAAAATTACTGCGCAGAATATGATAATGAGTTTCTATCTGCATTAGAGTTCGGGCTGTAGAAGTCGATTTAGGTACTGAAACTACTGATATATATTATTCTAACAACCCTTTCCTTTGCATATTACATTGAGTTGCAATGAAAAGGTTAATATATATGCATCACATTTAATTAAAGAGTTTAAAAATTGACAATTTTGCTTAACCATCATGGCGCAGAGGAAATTTGAAATTTTTCATTGATATTGAAAGTAAGGCAGGTAAAGGCCTCGTTAGTACTCAAATGGGTGACCGCCTAAAAAATAGGATTAAGCGAAGTTTTTTAAAACAATAATAATAATTTCACATGTCTCTCTAAAGTTTCTATAAGTTATAAAGAAAATTTTTTAAAAAATTTCATAACAAACAAGAAAATATATTAAAAAAAACTGAATTTTGAAAATGAAAACTAAAACGTTCAAAATCACTGCTCAGAATATGATCATGAGTTTCTATCTGCATTAGAGTTCGGGCTGTAGAAGTCGATTTAGGTACTGAAACTACTTATATATTATTTTATTAACCCTTTCCTTTGCATATTACATTGAGTTGCAATGAAAATGTTAATAAATATGCATCACATTTAATTAAAGAGTTGAAAAATTGACAATTTTGCTTAACCATCATGGCGCAGAGGAAATTTGAAATTTTTCATTGATATTGAAAGTTAAGCAGGTAAAGGCCTCGTTAGTACTGAAATGGGTGACCGCCTAAACAATAGGATTAAGCGAAGTTTTGTAAAACCATATAATAATTGATGCACCTGTCTCTCTATAGTTTCAATAAGGTATAACGAAAATCTTTGTAAAAAGTTATATAACAAATTAGAAAATATATTAAAAAAAACTGAATTTTGAAAATGAAAACTAAAACGTTCAAAATTACTGCGCAGAATATGATCATGAGTTTCTATCTGCATTAGAGTTCGGGCTGTAGAAGTCGATTTAGGTACTGAAACTACTAATATATTTTTTTAACAACCCTTTCCTTTGCATATTACATTGAGATGCAATGTAAAGGTTAATAAATATGCATCACATTTAATTAAAGAGTTGAAAAATTGACAATTTTGCTTAACCATCATGGCGTAGAGGAAATTTGAAATTTTTCATTGATATTGAAAGTTAAGCAGGTAAAGGCCTCGTTAGTACTTAAATGGGTGACCGCCTAAAAAATAGGATTAAGCGAAGTTTTTTAAAACAATAATAATAATTTCACATGTCTCTCTAAAGTTTCTATAAGTTATAAAGAAAATTTTTTAAAAAATTTCATAACAAACAAGAAAATATATTAAAAAAAACTGAATTTTGAAAATGAAAACTAAAACGTTCAAAATCACTGCTCAGAATATGATCATGAGTTTCTATCTGCATTAGAGTTCGGGCTGTAGAAGTCGATTTAGGTACTGAAACTACTAATATATTTTTTTAACAACCCTTTCCTTTGCATATTACATTGAGTTGCAATGTAAAGGTTAATAAATATGCATCACATTTAATTAAAGAGTTGAAAACGTGACAATTATGCTTAACCATCATGGCGTAGAGGAAATTTGAAATTTTTCATTGATATTGAAAGTTAAGCAGGTAAAGGCCTCGTTAGTACTCAAATGGGTGACCGCCTAAAAAATAGGATTAAGCGAAGTTTTTTAAAACAATAATAATTGATTCACCTGTCTCTCTATAGTTTCAATAAGGTATAACGAAAATCTTTGTAAAAAATTATATAACAAACAAGAAAATATATTAAAAAAAACTGAATTTTGAAAATGAAAACTAAAACGTTCAAAATTACTGCGCAGAATATGATCATGAGTTTCTATCTGCATTAGAGTTCGGGCTGTAGAAGTCGATTTAGGTACTGAAACTACTAATATATTTTTTTAACAACCCTTTCCTTTGCATATTACATTGAGTTGCAATGAAAAGGTTAATAAATATGCATCACATTTAATTAAAGAGTTGAAAAATTGACAATTTTGCTTAACCATCATGGCGCAGAGGAAATTTGAAATTTTTCATTGATATTGAAAGTTAAGAAGGTAAAGGCCTCGTTAGTACTCAAATTGGTGACCGCCTAAAAAATGAGATTAAGCGAAGTTTTTAAAAACAATAATAATTGTTTCACCTGTCTCTCTAAAGTTTCAATAAGATATAACGAAAATCTTTGTAAAAAATTATATAACAAACAAGAAAATATATTAAAAAACTGAATTTTGAAAATGAAAACTAAAACGTTCAAAATTACTGCGCAGAATATGATAATGAGTTTCTATCTGCATTAGAGTTCGGGCTGTAGAAGTCGATTTAGGTACTGAAACTACTAATATATTTTTTTAACAACCCTTTCCTTTGCATATTACATTGAGTTGCAATGAAAAGGTTAATATAAAAGCATCACATTTAATTAAAGAGTTGAAAAATTGACAATTTTGCTTAACCATCATGGCGCAGAGGAAATTTGAAATTTTTCATTGATATTGAAAGTTAAGCAGGTAAAGGCCTCGTAAGTACTCAAATGGGTGACCGCCTAAAAATAAGGATTTAGCGAAGTTTTTAAAAACAATAATAATAGATTCACCTGTCTCTCTATAGTTTCAATAAGGTATAACGAAAATCTTTGTAAAAAATTATATAACAAACAAGAAAATCTTTTAAAAAAATGAATTTTGAAAATGAAAACTAAAACGTTCAAAATTACTGCGCAGAATATGATAATGAGTTTATATCTGAATTAGAGTTGGGGCTGTAGAAGTCGATTTAGGTACTGAAACTACTAATATATTATTTTAAGAACTATTTCCTTTGCATATTACATTGAGTTGCAATGTAAAGGTTAATAAATATGCATCACATTTAATTAAAGAGTTGAAAAATTGACAATTTTGCTTAACCATCATGGCGCAGAGGAAATTTGAAATTTTTCATTGATATTGAAAGTTAAGCAGGTAAAGGCCTCGTTAGTACTCAAATGGGTGACCGCCTAAAAAATAGGATTAAGCGAAGTTTTTTAAAACAATAATAATTGATTCACCTGTCTCTCTATAGTTTCAATAAGGTATAACGAAAATCTTTGTAAAAAATTATATAACAAACAAGAAAATATATTAAAAAAAACTGAATTTTGAAAATGAAAACTAAAACGTTCAAAATCACTGCTCAGAATATGATCATGAGTTTCTATCTGCATTAGAGTTCGGGCTGTAGAAGTCGATTTAGGTACTGAAACTTTTGATATATATTATTCTAACAACCCTTTCCTTTGCATATTACATTGAGTTGCAATGAAAAGCTAAATAAATATGCATCACATTTAATTAAAGAGTTGAAAAATTGACAATTTTGCTTAACCATCATGGCGCAGAGGAAATTTGAAATTTTTCATTGATATTGAAAGTTAAGCAGGTAAAGGCCTCGTTAGTACTCAAATGGGTGACCGCCTAAAAAATAGGATTAAGCGAAGTTTTTTAAAACAATAATAATTGATTCACCTGTCTCTCTATAATTTCTAAAAGTTATAAAAAAAATCTTTTAAAAAATTTCAAAACAACCAACAAATAATATTTAGAAAAAACTGAATTTTGAAAATGAAAACTAAAACGTTCAAAATTACTGCGCAGAATATGATCATGAGTTTCTATCTGCATTAGAGTTCGGGCTGTAGAAGTCGATTTAGGTACTGAAACTAGTAATATATTTTTTAACACCCTTTCCTTTGCATATTACATTGAGTTGCAATGTAAAGGTTAATAAATATGCATCACATTTAATTAAAGAGTTGAAAAATTGACAATTTTGCTTAACCATCATGGCGTAGAGGAAATTTGAAATTTTTCATTGATATTGAAAGTTAAGCAGGTAAAGGCCTCGTTAGTACTCAAATGGGTGACCGCCTAAAAAATAGGATTAAGCGAAGTTTTTTAAAACAATAATAATTGATTCACCTGTCTCTCTATAGTTTCAATAAGGTATAACGAAAATCTTTGTAAAAAATTATATAACAAACAAGAAATATATTAAAAAAAACTGAATTTTGAAAATGAAAACTAAAACGTTCAAAATCACTGCTCAGAATATGATCATGAGTTTCTATCTGCATTAGAGTTCGGGCTGTAGAAGTCGATTTAGGTACTGAAACTTTTGATATATATTATTCTAACAACCCTTTCCTTTGCATATTACATTGAGTTGCAATGAAAAGCTAAATAAATATGCATCACATTTAATTAAAGAGTTGAAAAATTGACAATTTTGCTTAACCATCATGGCGCAGAGGAAATTTGAAATTTTTCATTGATATTGAAAGTTAAGCAGGTAAAGGCCTCGTTAGTACTCAAATGGGTGACCGCCTAAAAAATAGGATTAAGCGAAGTTTTTTAAAACATATAATAATTGATGCACCTGTCTCTCTATAGTTTCAATAAGGTATAACGAAAATCTTTGTAAAAAATTATATAACAAACAAGAAAATATATTAAAAAAAACTGAATTTTGAAAATGAAAACTAAAACGTTCAAAATCACTGCTCAGAATATGATCATGAGTTTCTATCTGCATTAGAGTTCGGGCTGTAGAAGTCGATATTAGGTACTGAAACTACTTATATATTATTTTAATAACCCTTTCCTTTGCATATTACATTGAGTTGCAATGAAAAGTTTAATAAATATGCATCACATTTAATTAAAGAGTTGAAAAAGTGACAATTTTGCTTAACCATCATGGCGCAGAGGAAATTTGAAATTTTTCATTGATATTTAAAGTTAAGCAGGTAAAGGCCTCGATAGTACTCAAATAGGTGCCCGCCTAAAAAATAGGATTAAGCGAAGTTTTTAAAAACAATAATAATTGATCCACCTGTCTCTCTAAAGTTTCTATAAGTTATAAAGAAAATTTTTTAAAAAATTTCATAACAAACAAGAAAATATATTAAAAAAAACTGAATTTTGAAAATGAAAACTAAAACGTTCAAAATCACTGCTCAGAATATGATCATGAGTTTCTATCTGCATTAGAGTTCGGGCTGTAGAAGTCGATTTAGGTACTGAAACTACTGATATATTATTTTATTAACCCTTTCCTTTGCATATTACATTGAGTTGCAATGAAAAGGTTAATAAATATGCATCACATTTAATTAAAGAGTTGAAAAATTGACAATTTTGCTTAACCATCATGGCGCAGAGGAAATTTGAAATTTTTCATTGATATTGAAAGTTAAGCAGGTAAAGGCCTCGTTAGTACTCAAATGGGTGACCGCCTAAAAAATAGGATTAAGCGAAGTTTTTTAAAACAATAATAATTGATTCACCTGTCTCTCTATAATTTCTATAAGTTATAAAAAAAATCTTTTAAAAAAATTTCAAAACAAACAACAAATAATATTTAGAAAAAACTGAATTTTGAAAATGAAAACTAAAACGTTCAAAATTACTGCGCAGAATATGATCATGAGTTTCTATCTGCATTAGAGTTCGGGCTGTAGAAGTCGATTTAGGTACTGAAACTACTTTGATATATATTATTCTAACAACCCTTTCCTTTGCATATTACATTGAGTTGCAATGAAAAGCTAAATAAATATGCATCACATTTAATTAAAGAGTTGAAAAATTGACAATTTTGCTTAACCATCATGGCGCAGAGGAAATTTGAAATTTTTCATTGATATTGAAAGTTAAGCAGGTAAAGGCCTCGTTAGTACTCAAATGGGTGACCGCCTAAAAAATAGGATTAAGCGAAGTTTTTTAAAACCATATAATAATTGATGCACCTGTCTCTCTATAGTTTCAATAAGGTATAACGAAAATCTTTGTAAAAAATTATATAACAAACAAGAAAATATATTAAAAAAAACTGAATTTTGAAAATGAAAACTAAAACGTTCAAAATTACTGCGCAGAATATGATCATGAGTTTCTATCTGCATTAGAGTTCGGGCTGTAGAAGTCGATTTAGGTACTGAAACTACTTATATATTATTTTAATAACCCTTTCCTTTGCATATTACATTGAGTTGCAATGAAAAGTTTAATAAATATGCATCACATTTAATTAAAGAGTTGAAAAATTGACAATTTTGCTTAACCATCATGGCGCAGAGGAAATTTGAAATTTTTCATTGATATTGAAAGTTAAGCAGGTAAAGGCCTCGTTAGTACTCAAATGGGTGACCGCCTAAAAAATAGGATTAAGCGAAGTTTTTTAAAACAATAATAATAATTTCACATGTCTCTCTAAAGTTTCTATAAGTTATAAAGAAAATTTTTTAAAAAATTTCATAACAAACAAGAAAATATATTAAAAAAAACTGAATTTTGAAAATGAAAACTAAAACGTTCAAAATCACTGCTCAGAATATGATCATGAGTTTCTATCTGCATTAGAGTTCGGGCTGTAGAAGTCGATTTAGGTACTGAAACTACTTATATATTATTTTATTAACCCTTTCCTTTGCATATTACATTGAGTTGCAATGAAAAGGTTAATAAATATGCATCACATTTAATTAAAGAGTTGAAAAATTGACAATTTTGCTTAACCATCATGGCGCAGAGGAAATTTGAAATTTTTCATTGATATTGAAAGTTAAGCAGGTAAAGGCCTCGTTAGTACTCAAATGGGTGACCGCCTAAAAAATAGGATTAAGCGAAGTTTTTTAAAACAATAATAATTTTCACATGTCTCTCTAAAGTTTCTATAAGTTATAAAGAAAATTTTTTAAAAAATTTCATAACAAACAAGAAAATATATTAAAAAAAACTGAATTTTGAAAATGAAAACTAAAACGTTCAAAATCACTGCTCAGAATATGATCATGAGTTTCTATCTGCATTAGAGTTCGGGCTGTAGAAGTCGATTTAGGTACTGAAACTACTTATATATTATTTTATTAACCCTTTCCTTTGCATATTACATTGAGTTGCAATGAAAAGGTTAATATATACGCATCACATTTAATTAAAGAGTTGAAAAATTGACAATTTTGCTTAACCATCATGGCGCAGAGGAAATTTGAAATTTTTCATTGATATTGAAAGTTAAGCAGGTAAAGGCCTCGTTAGTACTCAAATGGGTGACCGCCTAAAAAATAGGATTAAGCGAAGTTTTTTAAAACAATAATAATTGATTCACCTGTCTCTCTATAATTTCTATAAGTTATAAAAAAAATCTTTTAAAAAAATTTCAAAACAAACAACAAATAATATTTAGAAAAAACTGAATTTTGAAAATGAAAACTAAAACGTTCAAAATTACTGCGCAGAATATGATCATGAGTTTCTATCTGCATTAGAGTTCGGGCTGTAGAAGTCGATTTAGGTACTGAAACTACTTATATATTATTTTATTAACCCTTTCCTTTGCATATTACATTGAGTTGCAATGAAAAGGTTAATAAATATGCATCACATTTAATTAAAGAGTTGAAAAATTGACAATTTTGCTTAACCATCATGGCGCAGAGGAAATTTGAAATTTTTCATTGATATTGAAAGTTAAGCAGGTAAAGGCCTCGTTAGTACTCAAATGGGTGACCGCCTAAAAAATAGGATTAAGCGAAGTTTTTTAAAACAATAATAATTGATTCACCTGTCTCTCTATAGTTTCAATAAGGTATAACGAAAATCTTTGTAAAAAATTATATAACAAATAAGAAAATATATTAAAAAAAACTGAATTTTGAAAATGAAAACTAAAACGTTCAAAATTACTGCGCAGAATATGATCATGAGTTTCTATCTGCATTAGAGTTCGGGCTGTAGAAGTCGATTTAGTTACTGAAACTACTTATATATTATTTTATTAACCCTTTCCTTTGCATATTACATTGAGTTGCAATGAAAAGGTTAATAAATATGCATCACATTTAATTAAAGAGTTGAAAAAATTGACAATTTGCTTAACCATCATGGCGCAGAGGAAATTTGAAATTTTTCATTGATATTGAAAGTTAAGCAGGTAAAGGCCTCGTTAGTACTCAAATGGGTGACCGCCTAAAAAATAGGATTAAGCGAAGTTTTTTAAAACATATAATAATTGATTCACCTGTCTCTCTATAATTTCTATAAGGTTATAAAAGAAAATCTTTTAAAAAATTTCAAAACAAAAGAAAATAATATTAGAAAAAACTGAATTTTGAAAATGAAACTAAAACGTTCAAATTACTGCGCAGAATATGATCATGAGTTTCTATCTGCATTAGAGTTCGGGCTGTAGAAGTCGATTTAGGTACTGAAACTACTTATATATTATTTTATTAACCCTTTCCTTTGCATATTACATTGAGTTGCAATGAAAAGGTTAATAAATATGCATCACATTTAATTAAAGAGTTGAAAAATTGACAATTTTGCTTAACCATCATGGCGCAGAGGAAATTTGAAATTTTTCATTGATATTGAAAGTTAAGCAGGTAAAGGCCTCGTTAGTACTCAAATGGGTGACCGCCTAAAAAATAGGATTAAGCGAAGTTTTTTAAAACAATAATAATTGATGCACCTGTCTCTCTATAGTTTCAATAAGGTATAACGAAAATCTTTGTAAAAAATTATATAACAAACAAGAAAATATATTAAAAAAAACTGAATTTTGAAAATGAAAACTAAAACGTTCAAAATTACTGCGCAGAATATGATCATGAGTTTCTATCTGCATTAGAGTTCGGGCTGTAGAAGTCGATTTAGGTACTGAAACTACTTATATATTATTTTATTAACCCTTTCCTTTGCATATTACATTGAGTTGCAATGAAAAGGTTAATAAATATGCATCACATTTAATTAAAGAGTTGAAAAATTGACAATTTTGCTTAACCATCATGGCGCAGAGGAAATTTGAAATTTTTCATTGATATTGAAAGTTAAACAGGTAAAGGCCTCGTTAGTACTCAAATGGGTGACCGCCTAAAAAATAGGATTAAGCGAAGTTTTTTAAAACCATATAATAATTGATGCACCTGTCTCTCTATAGTTTCAATAAGGTATAACGAAAATCTTTGTAAAAAATTATATAACTAATAAGAAAATATATTAAAAAAAACTGAATTTTGAAAATGAAAACTAAAACGTTCAAAATTACTGCGCAGAATATGATCATGAGTTTCTATCTGCATTAGAGTTCGGGCTGTAGAAGTCGATTTAGGTACTGAAACTACTTATATATTATTTTATTAACCCTTTCCTTTGCATATTACATTGAGTTGCAATGAAAAGGTTAATAAATATGCATCACATTTAATTAAAGAGTTGAAAAATTGACAATTTTGCTTAACCATCATGGCGCAGAGGAAATTTGAAATTTTTCATTGATATTGAAAGTTAAACAGGTAAAGGCCTCGTTAGTACTCAAATGGGTGACCGCCTAAAAAATAGGATTAAGCGAAGTTTTTTAAAACATATAATAATTGATTGCACCTGTCTCTCTATAGTTTCAATAAGGTATAACGAAAATCTTTGTAAAAAATTATATAACAAACAAGAAAATATATTAAAAAAACTGAATTTTGAAAATGAAAACTAAAACGTTCAAAATTACTGCGCAGAATATGATCATGAGTTTCTATCTGCATTAGAGTTCGGGCTGTAGAAGTCGATTTAGGTACTGAAACTACTAATATATTATTTTATTAACCCTTTCCTTTGCATATTTCATTGAATTGCAATGAAAGTTTAATAAATATGCATCACATTTAATTAAAGAGTTGAAAAATTGACAATTTTGCTTAACCATCATGGCGCAGAGGAAATTTGAAATTTTTCATTGATATTGAAAGTTAAGCAGGTAAAGGCCTCGTTAGTACTCAAATGGGTGACCGCCTAAAAAATAGGATTAAGCGAAGTTTTTTAAAACAATAATAATTGATTCACCTGTCTCTCTATAATTTCTATAAGTTATAAAAAAATCTTTTAAAAAATTTCAAAACAAACAACAAATATATTTAGAAAAAACTGAATTTTGAAAATGAAAACTAAAACGTTCAAAATTACTGCGCAGAATATGATCATGAGTTTCTATCTGCATTAGAGTTCGGGCTGTAGAAGTCGATTTAGGTACTGAAACTACTTATATATTATTTTATTAACCCTTTCCTTTGCATATTACATTGAGTTGCAATGAAAAGGTTAATAAATATGCATCACATTTAATTAAAGAGTTGAAAAATTGACAATTTTGCTTAACCATCATGGCGCAGAGGAAATTTGAAATTTTTCATTGATATTGAAAGTTAAGCAGGTAAAGGCCTCGTTAGTACTCAAATGGGTGACCGCCTAAAAAATAGGATTAAGCGAAGTTTTTTAAAACCATATAATAATTGATGCACCTGTCTCTCTATAGTTTCAATAAGGTATAACGAAAATCTTTGTAAAAAATTATATAACTAATAAGAAAATATATTAAAAAAAACTGAATTTTGAAAATGAAAACTAAAACGTTCAAAATTACTGCGCAGAATATGATCATGAGTTTCTATCTGCATTAGAGTTCGGGCTGTAGAAGTCGATTTAGGTACTGAAACTACTTATATATTATTTTAGTAACCCTTTCCTTTGCATATTACATTGAGTTGCAATGAAAAGTTTAATAAATATGCATCACATTTAATTAAAGAGTTGAAAAATTGACAATTTTGCTTAACCATCATGGCGCAGAGGAAATTTGAAATTTTTCATTGATATTGAAAGTTAAGCAGGTAAAGGCCTCGTTAGTACTCAAATGGGTGACCGCCTAAAAAATAGGATTAAGCGAAGTTTTTTAAAACAATAATAATAATTTCACATGTCTCTCTAAAGTTTCAATAAGTTATAAGAAAATTTTTTAAAAAATTCATAAACAAACAAGAAAATATATTAAAAAACTGAATTTTGAAAATGAAAACTAAAACGTTCAAATACTGCTCAGAATATGATCATGAGTTTCTATCTGCATTAGAGTTCGGGCTGTAGAAGTCGATTTAGGTACTGAAACTACTTATATATTTTTTTATTAACCCTTTCCTTTGCATATTACATTGAGTTGCAATGTAAAGTTTAATAAATATGCATCACATTTAATTAAAGAGTTGAAAAATTGACAATTTTGCTTAACCATCATGGCGCAGAGGAAATTTGAAATTTTTCATTGATATTGAAAGTTAAGCAGGTAAAGGCCTCGTTAGTACTCAAATGGGTGACCGCCTAAAAATAAGGATTAAGCGAAGTTTTTTAAAACCATATAATAATTGATGCACCTGTCTCTCTATTGTTTCAATAGAGTTATAACGAAAATCTTTGTAAAAAATTATAACAAACAAGAAAATATTTAAAAAAAATGAATTTTGAAAATGAAAACTAAAACGTTCAAAATTACTGCTCAGAATATGATCATGAGTTTCTATCTGCATTAGAGTTCAGGCTGTAGAAGTCGATTTAGGTACTGAAACTACTTATATATTATTTTATTAACCCTTTCCTTTGCATATTACATTGAGTTGCAATGAAAAGGTTAATATATATGCATATATTTAATTAAAGTGTTGAAAAATTGACAATTTTGCTTAACCATCATGGCGCAGAGGAAATTTGAAATTTTTCATTGATATTGAAAGTTAAGCAGGTAAAGGCCTCGTTAGTACTCAAATGGGTGACCGCCTAAAAAATAGGATTAAGCGAAGTTTTTTAAAACAATAATAATAATTTCACATGTCTCTCTAAAGTTTCTATAAGTTATAAAGAAAATTTTTTAAAAAATTTCATAACAAACAAGAAAATATATTAAAAAAAACTGAATTTTGAAAATGAAAACTAAAACGTTCAAAATCACTGCTCAGAATATGATCATGAGTTTCTATCTGCATTAGAGTTCGGGCTGTAGAAGTCGATTTAGGTACTGAAACTACTTATATATTATTTAATTAATCCTTTCCTTTGCATATTACATTGAGTTGCAATGAAAAGCTAAATAAATATGCATCACATTTAATTAAAGAGTTGAAAAATTGACAATTTTGCTTAACCATCATGGCGCAGAGGAAATTTGAAATTTTTCATTGATATTGAAAGTTAAGCAGGTAAAGGCCTCGTTAGTACTCAAATGGGTGACCGCCTAAAAAATAGGATTAAGCGAAGTTTTTTAAAACAATAATAATTGATTCCACTGTCTCTCTAAAGTTTCTATAAGTTATAAAGAAAATTTTTTAAAAAATTTCATAACAAACAAGAAAATATATTAAAAAAAATGAATTTTGAAAATGAAAACTAAAACGTTCAAATACTGCTCAGAATATGATCATGAGTTTCTATCTGCATTAGAGTTCGGGCTGTAGAAGTCGATTTAGGTACTGAAACTACTTATATATTATTTTATTAACCCTTTCCTTTGCATATTACATTGAGTTGCAATGAAAAGGTTAATAAATATGCATCACATTTAATTAAAGAGTTGAAAAATTGACAATTTTGCTTAACCATCATGGCGCAGAGGAAATTTGAAATTTTTCATTGATATTGAAAGTTAAGCAGGTAAAGGCCTCGTTAGTACTCAAATGGGTGACCGTCTAAAAAATAGGATTTAGCGAAGTTTTTTAAAACAATAATATTGATTCACCTGTCTCTCTATAGTTTCAATAAGGTATAAAGAAAATCTTTGTAAAAATTTATATGACTAATTGAGAAATATATTAAAAAAAACTGAATTTTGAAAATGACTAACGTTTTCAAAATACGCAGATATGATCATGAGTTTCTATCTGCATTAGAGTTCGGGCTGTAGAAGTCGATTTAGGTACTGAAACTACTTTATATATTATTTTATTAACCCTTTCTTGCAGATTAGTTGAGTTGCATATGGAAAGGTTTAATAAAATGATACTTATTAAAGAGTTGAAAAATTGACAATTTTGCCTAACCATCATGGCGCAGAGAAATTTGAAATTTTTCATTGATATTGAAAGTTAAGCAGGTAAAGGCCTCGTTAGTACTCAAATGGGTGACCGCTAAAAAATAGGATTTAGCGAAGTTTTTTAAAACAATAATAATTGATGCACTGCTCATAGTTTTAATAAGGTATAAGAAAATCCTTTGTAAAAAATTTTTATAACTATAAAATATATTAAAATAATGATTTTGAAAATGGACTAAAAAAGTTCAATAATTACTGGGCAGAATATGATATGAGTCTATGTGCTTAGAGTTGGGCTGTAGAAGTGGATTTAGTTACGAACTCTATTATTATTTTTAGTAATCTTTGCTTTGCTATTAATTGATGTGCAGAAAAGTAAATAATATGGTCAATTTAATTAAAGAATTGAAAAATTGACAATTTTGCTTAACCATCATGGCGCAGAGGAAATTTGAAATTTTTCTTGATATTGAAAGTTAAGAGGTAAGCTCGTTATATCAATGGGTGACGGCACTAAAATAGGATTAGCGAAGTTTTTTTAAATCAATATAATAATTACATGTCTATTAAGTTTATAATGTTATAAAGAAATTTTTTAAAATTCATAACAAACAAGAAAATATGATTAAAACTGAAGTTTGAAATGAAATAAAAGTAAGATCACTGATCAGAATATATATTGAGTTTTTATCTGCATTAGAGTTCGGTGTAGAAGTCGACTTAGGTACTGAAACTACTAATATATTATTTTATTAACCCTTTCCTTTGCATATTTCATTGAATTGCAATGAAAAGTTTAATAAATATGCTCACATTAATTAAGAGTTTAAGTATTGAAAATTTTGCTTAACATCATGGCGCAGAGGAAATTTGAAATTTTTCTATTGATATTGAAAGTTAAGCAGTAAAGGCCTCGTTAGTACGTCAAATGGGTGACCGCTAAAAAATAGGATTTAGCGAAGTTTTTTAAAAATATAATAATTGATTCACCTGTCTCTCTATAGTTTCTATAAGGAATAAAGAAAACTTTTTAAAAAAATTTGATAACAAAAAAGAAATATTTATAAAAAACTGAATTTAGAAACTGAAAACTAACACGTTCAAAGTTCTGCTCGATATGCATGAGTTTCTATCTGACATAGATTCAGGCTGTAGAATAGATTTGGTATGAAACTAATTAATATATTTTATTGCGTTTCCTTTGCATATTTCATTGAATTGCAATGAAAAGGTTAATAAATATGCATTACATTTATTTAAAGATTTGAAAAATTGACAATTTTGCCTAACCATCATGGCGCAGAGGAAATTTGAAATTTTTCATGATATTGAAAGTTAAGCGTAAAGGCCTCGTTAGTACTCAAATGGGTGACCGCCTAAAAAATAGGATTTAGCGAAGTTTTTAAAAATATATATAATTGATTCACCTGTCTCTCTATAGTTTCTATAAGGAATAAAGAATTTTTTAAAAAAATTTGATAACAAAAAAGAAAAAATATTTACAAAAAACTGAATTTAGAAACTGAAAACTAACACGTTACAATAAACATGCAAAATATGATAATGAGGTCATTTCTGCATTAGAGTTGGGGCGATAGAAGTCGATTTGGTATGGAAATACTTATATATTATTTTATTAAAACTTTCCTTTGCATATTTCATTGAGTTCATGAATAGCTATAAATAGCATCAATTTAATAAGAGTTAAAATTGAAATTTTGGCTTACAGACATCATGGCGCAGAGGAAATTTGAAATTTTTCATTGATATTGAAAGTTAAGCGGTAAAGGCCTCGTTAGTACTCAAATGGGTGACCGCCTAAAAAATAGGATTTAGCGAAGTTTTTTAAAACAATAATAATTGATTCACCTGTCTCTCTATAGTTTCTATAAGGAATAAAGAAAACTTTTTAAAAAAATTTGATAACAAAAAAGAAAAAATATTTACAAAAAACTGAATTTAGAAACTGAAAACTAACACGTTCAAATAATGCTCAAATATGATAATGAGTTTATTTCTGCATTAGAGTTAGGGCTGTAGAAGTCGACTTAGGTACTGAAACTAGTATAATATTATTTTATACCTTTCTTTGCATATTCAATTGAATTGCAATGAAAAGGTTAAATAAATATGCATCACATTTAATTAAAGAGTTGAAAAATTGACAATTTTGCCTAACCATCATGGCGCAGAGGAAATTTGAAATTTTTCATTGATATTGAAAGTTAAGCAGGTAAAGGCCTCGTTAGTACTCAAATGGGTGACCGCCTAAAAAATAGGATAGCGAAGTTTTTTAAACATATAATATTGATTCACCTGTCTTATAGTTTCTATAAGGAATAAAGAAAACTTTTTAAAAAAATTTGATAACAAAAAAGAAAAAATATTTACAAAAAACTGAATTTAGAAACTGAAAACTAACACGTTTCAATAAACGCTCTGAATATGATAATGAGGTTTCGATCTGGTATTATAGAGTGGGCTGTTAGAAGGATGTTAGGTATGAAAATATTATCAGTTAATTATATTATTAAGACCTTCTTTGGCTATTACATTGAGTTGCAATGAAAGGTTAATTAAATTGATAATTGCATTAAGAGTTAAAAAGATTGACATTTTGGCGTTAACCATGCTGGGGCATAAGGAAATTTGAAATTTTTCATTGATATTGAAAGTTAAGCAGGTAAAGGCCTCGTTAGTACTCAAATGGGTGATCCGCATAAAATAGGATTTAGCGAAGTTTTTTAAACAATAATAATTGATTCACCTGTCTCTCTATAGTTTCTATAAGGAATAAAGAAAACTTTTTAAAAAAATTTGATAACAAAAAAGAAAAAATATTTACAAAAAACTGAATTTAGAAACTGAAAACTAACACGTTCAAAATATGGGCGCAGAATAATGAATGAGTTTCTATATGCATTAAGTTTCGGTGTGGTAGAAGTCGACTTAGGTACTGAATACTACTAATATATTTTTTATTAATCCTTTCCTTTGCATATTTCATTGAATTGCAATGAAAATGTTAAATAAATATGCATCACATTTAATTAAAGAGTTGAAAATTAAAATTTTGCCTAACCATCATGGCGCAGAGAGGAATTTGAAATTTTTCATTGATATTGAAAGTTAAAGAGTAAAAGGCCTCGTTAGTACTCAAATGGGTGACCGCCTAAAAAATAGGATTAAGCGAAGTTTTTTAAAACCATATAATAATTGATGCACCTGTCTCTCTATAGTTTCAATAAGGTATAACGAAAATCTTTGTAAAAAATTATATAACAAATAAGAAAATATATTAAAAAAAACTGAATTTTGAATGAATAAAGTTCAAATTTCGAGAATATGATAATGAGTTTCTATTGCATGTAGAGTTCGGGTTGTAGAGTGATTTAGGTAATTGACTTTATTATTATTTTATTAACCCTTTCCTTTGCATATTTCATTGAATTGCAATGAAAAGGTTAAATAAATATGCATCACATTTAATTAAAGAGTTGAAAAATTGACAATTTTGCTTAACCATCATGGCGCAGGGAAATTTGAAATTTTTCATTTATATTGAAAGTTAAGCAGGTAAAGGCCTCGTTAGTACTCAAATGGGTGACCGCCTAAAAAATAGGATTAAGCGAAGTTTTTTAAAACATATAATATTGATGCACCTGTCTCTCTATAGTTTCAATAAGGTATAACGAATTTTGTAAAAAATTATATAACTAATAGTAATATTTAAAAACTGAATTTGAATGAAAACTAAAAGTTCAAAATATCGCAATATATATGAGTTTCTATCTCATTAAGTTCGGGCTGTGAAAGTCGATTTAGGTTGAAGACTATTATTATTATTTTATACTTTTTTCATATTACATTGAGTTGAATGAAGGTTACTAAATAGCATCACATTTATTAAAGAGTTGAAAATGACATTTTGCTTAAATCTGGCGCAGAGGAAATTTGAATTTTCATTGATATGAAAGTTAAGCAGGTTAAGGCTCGATTAGTGATCAATGGGTGACCGCTAAAAAGGATTAACGAAGTTTTTAAACATATCATAATTGATGCACTGTCTCTCTATTGTTTCAATAGGTATACGAAAATCTTTGTACAAAATTATATAATAACTAAGAAAATATTTAAAAAAACTGGAATTTGAAAATAAAACTAAACGTTCAAATTACGTCGAGAATATGATCATTGAGTTTCTATCTTGCATTAAGGTTCGGCTGTTAGAAGTCGATTTAGGTACTAAACTATTATATAATTATTTTAAACCTTTCCTTTGCATATTAATTGAGTGCAATGAAAGGGTAATAATATGCCAATTTAT